>CM074772.1:3104128-3335727 GCA_037355735.1 Pseudo-nitzschia delicatissima | reverse complement strand
ACCCTAACCCTAACCCTAACCCTAACCCTAACCCCTAACCCTAACCCTAACCCTAACCCTAACCCCTAACCCTAACCCCTAACCCCTAACCCTAACCTAACCCCAACCCCTAACCCCAACCCCTAACCCCAACCCTACCCTAACCCTAACCCTAACCCCAACCCTAACCCCTAACCCTAACCCCAACCCTAACCCTAACCCCAACCCCAACCCTAACCCCAACCCTAACCCCAACCCTAACCCTAACCAACCCCAACCCCAACCCAAACCCAAACCCTAACCCCAACCCCAACCCTAACCCTAACCCCTAACCCCAACCCTAACGGACAACGGAAGGACCATCAGAATCGACACGGACACCGGAAGGACCATCGCAATCGACACGGACAATGGAAGGACCATGTCAAAGGAGACGGACAACGGAAGGACCATAAGAATCGATACGGACAACGGAAGGACCAGGTCAGCCGAGACGGACACCGGAAGGACCAGGTCAGCCGAGACGGAGAATGGAAGGACCATGTCAAGGGAGACGGACAACAGAAGGACCGTGTCAAGGGAGACTGGACCATGTCAATGTCATTGGTTCTGTTTTGAAACTCATTATTGTCATGACAAGTTACAAACTAGAGTCAATCTATGATTGCAAATGTCCATCACTTGCAATAACGAAGACGAAGAAGCTGATAACGGGAGATGAAGTTGATTTTGTTCTGTTTTGCTGCAAGGCAAATGACGAAGCATGCTCTACCTCTTTAAGGAAATCAACTTGGCCGAAGGAAAATGTGAACTTGAGTTTTATTGAAGATGTGCAGAAGATGACGACGAGGAACCAAACTTGTTCTTTCTATGAGAGCCATTTCCCGTAAATTTAAATAAATAGCTAGATTGTTGTTCGTAAGGAAAGCAGGAAATTCTAGTTGAAGCGAATCAATCTTCATTTTGGATTCTCCAATTTTCGCTCAATTGTACGAGACAAAAAGTCTCCAAATTCTCACACTTTGATGATAATTATGGCGTCGCGTTTCAGGGTCATGAAAAAAAGAATGAAGAAGGATGCATTCGCCAAGAAGGATGCATTCGCCTTGTTTCAAGAGAATCACACAATATAGTTTCGATATCATAAATTTGTACGAGATGGTTTCGAAGTATCCTATTATACTGTAGTATATTGCAAAAATTGGAAGTAATCGACATTCTAAATAATTATGTTACATGTATACAAGAGGAAATTGATCAGCAACCTTCTCCATGCAGCTCGTAATAGCAACAAGATGCAACCCGTGTCGGGTGTTGTGTTTTACTCGTAGTAAGGATCGGTCTGTCCCCTTTCAAAGACGCAGGACTTCTTTTTGAAACTTGTTGTTCCGTTGAAGTCCCTTTGTTCACGGTTCTCTTTGAGGACTCTTGGTTTCTTGTTGGCGGTTGGAAGAGAGAGTGATTGCGACACTTCGGCACTCGAGTCACTGGAAGCACGTTCAATGCTAGACATGGCGCTTGGGATGGTGTAAACATCATGATGGTTCTCTTCGCTCTGGTCATCGCTGGCCTCGGCACGTTCGATTTTAGACATGGCGCTTGGGACAGTGTAAAGATCGTGGTGATTTTCTTCCCATTGATCGTCGCTCGCCTTGGTACGTTCAACTTTAGACATGGCGCTTGGGACGGTGTAAAGATCGTGGTGATTTTCTTCGCATTGATCGTCGCTCGGCTTTTCGACCTTGATTTGAGAGACGGCACTGGGAACGGTCTTGATGGGTGTGGAGGGCTTCGAAGGAACGACTCCGTTTTGTTCCTGCATGATTCCGTCGGCATCCTTGTATTGAAAGGGTTTCATGACGAACAAGGCGCTGTCGGGTCTCGCCGAAGGCGCGAGAGTAAACGATGTTGCTTGTTGCAATAGAAGGAGAGTGGCGGCGATTGTAAAGCGAACCATTTTGATTTCTTTCGTTTGTCGTTTGACTGAAGTTGTTACGAACTTGAATATATTGAGAATTATGACAGATGCCTGAAAGATTTCCGAGTCGCGGAATTTTTACATCTTCGATTTGCGTCCACTCTATCCGTTACATCACAAAGTGAAAGCAAAAGATGTGCAAAAGACATGATGAAATCTCTCATCGATTGATGGATACCTATTGGAACGACATTCAACTAGTTCTGTGGAACAAAATTGTCACGAAAATTCTCGAATAGAAGGGGAAATAGTAGAAAGAACACATATCCGCCCATCAAAACTGTTGAATTTCCTTTTTTACCGCTTGCGTCAGCAATAGTGCCATCTGCGTCACGTGAAGCGCGATTCTCACAATTTTGATTCGCGGTATAGCATTTGGCGGCGAAAATGAAACAAAGAAGAATATTGTACCAATGTCGACAACAGGGAAACGTATGTTGATAGTGATGGACATTTGCTACTGATGACTCCTCAAGGGGTTGTGATTGGGTTGGGTTGCGCGCGGGGGGAGCTGCCGACTTCTACAAGAAGAATAAAAATGCGGAACCAATTCTTGACACGCGCCCTGTTGTAGATGCAGTCACTTGTCCATCGAGAATCTATTCGTCGCACTGGGCAAGGAACCTGTGGAGAAATCTGGATACGTGCCTGAGATACTGTTTTTTGATACTGTTGTGTAAAAGAGAAGGAAGTGAGATAACAAATGTAAATTAATAAGCGGGTCCGAAGCGCCATGGCAAGAGGTACGAACGAAACGGCTTGGAAGCAGATGTTGCGCTTCTATACTGCGTACAAACATTAACCGGGAGATTTTCACTACGGAAGAAAAATGTTTTCACTACGTGTCCCGTAGGAAGAAGAGGAAGAAGGACTCTCACCTACTTCAGAGTAGTGAAAAGACTTTGTACTCTGAATTGGCAATCGAACAAACAAGGAATGCTACGATTGATAGCCAGAATGTTGAGACTCCAAAAAATGCAACGGTTATCATGCAATTCTTAAAGTATTATTTGTGTCATTGATTGTTGTAGCTCGTCCAGTTTACCGGGGGCGGATCTCGTTTTTCTGTTCTTTCGTTTGGTTGTAGGATCTGCGCTCGACCCGATTCTCTGATAACGCAATAGCCTGTCGATCCGATTCTCTGATTACGGGATAGCCTTCTGCTCTATTGTATTACTCAAATTGCCGTACTTACTCATCGAAGGGCATTAGGAAAGAAAATTCAGTAGTAAAGATTGAAAATTGACCTAGCAATCGCCATTTTCGACCAGAAAATCACCAATTTGGGCACTGCTCTCGACCCACTACACTACGTCAACAACAACCTCCACACAAATCATGTTATTCCACGAATTTTAAATACTCATCGAAGGGCATTAGGAAAGAAAATTCAGTAGTAAAGATTGAAAATTGATCGAGCAATCGCCATTTTTGACCAGAAAATCACCAATTTGTCAAAATGAAATGTAGGCACTGCTCTCGACCCACTACACTACGTCAACAACAACCTCCACACAAATCATGTTATTCCACGAATTTTAAATACTCATCGAAGGGCATTAGGAAAGAAAATTCAGTAGTAAAGATTGAAAATTGATCGAGCAATCGCCATTTTTGACCAGAAAATCACCAATTTGTCAAAATGAAATGTAGGCACTGCTCTCGACCCACTACACTACGTCAACAACAACCTCCACACAAATCATGTTATTCCACGAATTTTAAATACTCATCGAAGGGCATTAGGAAAGAAAATTCAGTAGTAAAGATTGAAAATTGATCGAGCAATCGCCATTTTTGACCAGAAAATCACCAATTTGTCAAAATGAAATGTAGGCACTGCTCTCGACCCACTACACTACGTCAACAACAACCTCCACACAAATCATGTTATTCCACGAATCTTAAATACTCATCGAAGGTCACTACGAAAGAAAATTCAGTCGTAAAGATTGAAAATTGATCGAGCAATCGCCATTTTTGACCAGAAAATCACCAATTTGTCAAAATGAAATGTAGGCAATGGTGTCGACCCGACTCTTTGATAACGCAATAGCCTTTTGCTCTAGCATATCGATCTACAATCCATATCTACTCATCAAAAGACGCTAGGAAAAAAAATTCAGTGCATAAGATTGAAAATTTACCGAGCTATCGCCATTTTAGGAATTAGCCTCGTCGTCAACGGACGGACGGCTATCTTGTGCGTTGATTTTCCAAGCAATCCAGTGTTGTGGAATCATAGTTAAACTCTATTCATCGATCACAGCCATATACGTTCCAGCATTGTATTCAGCGTGCGTTCGAAGTGCGGGATACCTTCGATGAAAGCACACAATCGAACAGTATTGCTTACAACTCTGTTCCAACGCGATTCCATCGTTATTGGGTGTTCAGGGCGGATCTTTCTGTCATCGAAGATGCATATCTTATTGAAAAATTTCACTGTAATCGCCTCTGTCAGAGATTTAGATGCAATTCCTACACCACTCCATTATCAAGATTTGCCACTCGAGCCCTATTTCGTCCGGCAGCTCCTCCAACTCCCAAGCTGGAAGCAATGCTGTCACGAGGCTTGGTGGCAGCCCGAGAGCAATACTTGGGGCCGTTAAAGACTCGCACACGGCAGGTGTGACCCGGACAGCACTCGCTATTGCTGTCGCACACAAAAAAGGCGGGCTTACAATCGCCAAGTATCGAAGTCGGCTGAGGACTCTTGGTGGGTACCGCAGTCTTGGTAGGTTCTGGAGTGGGTTTCGCGGTTAGGGTTATTTCTGGTTTCACGGACGGCGCTGCGCTTGGTGATGGACTCTTGGACGGAGCTGGACTCTTGGACGGCGAAAGAGTTGGTCCAACAGACGGCGCGACGCTTGGTGCTGGACTGTCGGAAGGGGTAGCGCTGGGGGCAGGACTGATAGTCGGAGAATCGCTCGGCGATGCGGAGGGAGAGTCGGTATTGCAAAAGGCCGCCACGCTTTGGAGTTCCTCGCACATGGTGGATCTGATCCATTTGAACTGGGCGCTGGTGCGGGAGTATACACCGGGGTAATTGGGCTGGGCACAGCCATATCCCCACGAGACTGCTCCGACGTGAAGATCGACAAAGGTTCCATCGGGTTGTGGAATTCGTTTCACCAATGGGCCACCCGAATCCCCGCGGCAGACACCCTTGCCTCCCTCTAAATATCCCGCACACAGCATGAAATCCGTCAGCAATCCATCGTAACTGTCCTTGCTGTTGCAAATCTCGTTGGTGAGGGATGTCACTGTGAGAGATTGCAGAAATTCTGGAAGCTCCCTTTCGTCTTTCCCATCATATTTCTCTTTCTCACTCATGTCGCCCATTCCGATTGCCAGGAGATCTTCTTCGTAGAAAGGAACTGTTTCGTCTCCATTGAGTTCCAGTCGGACTCTGCTCTGGTCAATATATACCGGCTCATCGAGTTTGCAGAGGGCAAAATCGTGGACGACTTTCTTGTTTTCTATTTTGTGAAGAGGATCTTTGATCCATTCTTCGCAATATCGAAGAGTAGTTTTCTCGTCGTAATCGACATCACTTCTTTTGTAGGCACCGACGATCACACCCTCGTCAGGCTTGCGGCAGTGAGCTGCAGTCAACACAACATCTGGAGAAATAAGGGCTCCGCCGCATCCTCCCACTTGGACTGTAATGACAAGAGAGAAAAAGAATGAGTTAGAAGGTACGTGTATACTAAGAAAGAATTCACGGGAGAAAAATTGCTTCCACGATTCTCTAATGCTTACCAAAATACGGATGATCATCACGATAGGCGATTGCTCCTGCAGCAACACGAGCGGATGATTCTTCTTCTCCCACGGCAGACTTGGCGGATGCCAAAAGTATCAAGACGATGGCAGATGTGAAAAGCATTCTTGTAGATCTAGAGCGACGGGTGAAACTGAATCTTTCTTGGTTATCCACCATGGTTGCGAAGGACAAAGAGACTGTTCGAGTTGAATTCCAAATTCTATTGAAATATTCCTGTTCTGCCAATGATTATTTCAAAATAGATGCAACAGCAATGTCAAAAACTTCACATCCGATCGTGTCATTTTGATTTTGTCGACCTCGGAAAAATTCGGGAACCGCCATGCTCATTTTTTGTGGAATCATTCTATCATGTACATGTAGACTAGAAAATAGAAAATAACGGCATTGCGAAACTGTATGCAAAGCCCGATACTGCTGCTTTGGATTTACCACGACCCGATTGGGAGAATGCCGAGGAAGTGCGACAATTGGCGCGCGCAAAAGTTGTTGCGGACTGGTTGAGTCGTATTCGAAGTAACAACATACTTTATGATGATATTGACAGAACATCATGTTTTAAAAGAAGGGTATACTAGTAGTCCTAGACTCTAAGACGAGGGAGTAATATTGAAGAAATAGGAGTAGTGACGTTGATTATTTATACTGGTTTCACAAATGGATTCGGATATTGTGCCATCGATTCTTCTTTCGTGTTGATTTCTTGGCACTGACGGATGGGCCTCTTTCCCTTTCGAGGCTGAACTTGTTCCTGGGAAGAAAGGCCGCAAAACCCTCGATCCTGCTTGGAGGAGTTGCGCTTGGCACGTCGCTTTGGTGACTTTTGAGGTTTGGGGCTTTTTAGTTCCTTTTCATTCTCGTCCTCGGACGATGAATACACGGGTTGAATCAAGTACGTTGGATGATCTGTCGGGTTGAGCAACTTCCTCGCGTCTTCAACTCGCATCTTCCGACCGGATGTCCGTCGTTTCCGCGAGGAGGAACGAGCCCGTGACTTGGATCTTGCGCGAGGCGAGGGACGTGGTTTTTGGGAGGAAGATCGGCGAGAGGAGGATTTGCGGGAGGAGGATCGACGAGACACCGATCGGGATCGAGCCCTTGAGGAAAACGACGAGTCGAGAGTGGTACGATCTGTTTGTGATGTCTCTGAAGATTCTTCGAGAGAAGCGTCTTTGGTCATGTTCCCACTCTTTTTGTTGGATTTCTTTTCGTTTCCTCGCTGTTTCGTAACCGATGCTTTGGGCTTGATGGGTGATTCTGTCGTTAAAACCCTGGGACGAGGACTTTTTGATTTTTGTTTGTTTCGTAGACAACCTGGTGATGATTGTGTACGAGTGACACTCCTGCCTCTACGACTTCTTTTGATATCCTTCTTCTTGGGGGTTTCTGGGCTGACTTCGGGCTGGGTATCATTTTCGACTCTTTTCGGAGGAAGAATAGATTTCTTTTCGTGGTTGGTTTCTGTTTCGTGTCCTCTGACTTTTGCTCGGTTGACTGATTTCGTTGCGACTCCGTGTTTCTTCTCGAGGCGATTTAATAAGTTATCGATGGGCGAATCTATAAGCGAGTCGTTATCGTCTTGTCCTTGTACTTTCGATTGTTTTTCCATTGAGATTTCGTTGTGGTTTGGCTTTGACGGGTTCTTCTCGTTGACACTGTCAATCTTTCCCATGGGTAATCTATCGCCGACGGGTGGTTTTGCTGGAGTACGCATTTCTCTCGGTTTTTCGGAAGCTCCGTGGTTGGACGCCCATAAGGCCTCGAACGAGGAGGTTGTTGAATATACGCCATTGCTTCCCACGTCGTTGTTGCTGGAAGGCGCATAGTACAGTCTCTTTTTCTGTTGTGGCTGATTTCCCTCCTCGAAAATCTGTTCCTTCCGAGGCAGCTCCTGCTGGACGCGACGTTGAACTTGCACCTTTTTGTTTTGACGGATTTCCTCTTTATCTTCCTTCGCTTTTGGATTGTTTTTATTCTTTTTCGAAGAGCCCTTTGGGAATAATCGTGCGAAGCGACTCAGATGGGATTGTTTCGGAGTTTTCAAATTCTTGTATCCGCTCCCCTTGGTCTGTTCGTGGAGGCGATTGTACGTGTTGGACCCCTGCATACGCTTGCGCTCGATTCTACCATACTGATTTCTGGTGTCTTTTGCATCAGCAATAGGCTCGTATTCCTGCTGCTTCGTCAGTCTTTGCCTTGTGACGAAACGTCCAACTCGTATCGTCGTTGGTGGTTTCTCCTTTTTCGATTTTTGTTTCGTGCTGATGTTCCGGCGGTTGGCGTGCAAAGCACTTTTGTTCGTATTCAGTAACTTCATGGTGAGAGACTATTCGAAATGATTCGAAATGATTGTGTATTGCCAAGAAGGAAGCTAGTATGAACTGATCTTCGTGTGGAAATGAATCTGTGGGTTCTTTTCGTGTCTATCGTCGTTGTGAGAAAGCAGCAGTGTATATTTATTGGCGATCACAAAGCAATGATAATAGCGGGATGATCACAAAATTCTCATCGGATATCAATAATCATTCTTGATCATACTGTATCGGATATCAACATTATCATACGTCTATTTCGATCGCAATGTCGACGAAAGAGAGGAAAAGAAATAGTGCGATCGGAAGATCAAGTCATCCGTCTAAGAAGGAACTGGGAACCAATTCCGTTGGCCTCTAGCTATTATGCATTGCCATTGTGGAATTGTTTCCTCTTTGTATAATTGTTTGAAGTTGAAAGGAGTCACATATCGCGATTGTATTTGGTATCATTTCATTTTTTGTCGATTACACCGTAATCACAGACTGTCCAACTTGGAAGATGACGGGAATTCGATAATTTGGAACATTTTTGTGACCAAATTTTGTGACCAAAAACGGCATGATTTACTAGTAAGTAATTTCAAATTGATTGGTGCGGTGACTTCATTCGCGCCGGCGGACCAGTCACGAATTCTTGGTTCGCGAAGGAAAGTTGTTTTGCTTTGGTTCTCTGTCTAACCTATTCCTTGGTGCTTTCTGTTCTATTTAGTGACCTGGCGTATTGTGACTTGTATCGTTGGATGCTTGGATGGGGCGTATGGGGCAATGCATTCCTAGAGGATAGGGTGAAACAGTGCATGAATGAATATGGTACCAAGTATGACGACGAATAGAAGAAAAAGGATAAGACTTCTTGTATACTAATATCTTCGTCCTCGCCTCCCTTATCGCTTCGTCCACTACTACAAGCAATTCTAATCCAAAAAAATCAAATTTCAACAAAACCAAAATCTTAGTTGTATTGTTAGTGTAGTTGTGAGGTGCACAATCATCTTTTTTCGTTCAATGTAAGAGGTTCTTGAAAATCGATGAAATGCGGAACAACGACGAAGAATTTTTCGTCCACGAAAACGAGCATTCTCAAATGCGGGAACTCTTTGTTTAGGATGACGAGGGCACTATTTTACCACCAAAACACAGAACCGAACTGGCACTGAACTGACTCGGCAATCACGGCGTTGCCAAATCTTTACATATCGAAATAATCCATCATGATCTTGCCTTCATCCTTGTTGCTGATGCCTTGTCCTCGGAGCACCTTCTCGTGGAGCCACTTGTACTTCTCGGCACTGGTTTCGAAAACGGCACTGGATCGGAGTTTCCCATTGCTCGGGTTGTTGGGGTCTCGTTTCGACATGCCAAGAATGTGCATGTAGATGTGCTCTCCGTCGTCAGTCTTGAGGACAATGTTGACGTTCAAATGAAAGAGCCCGTTGGGCTTGATGGTGATCCAGTCGCTGGTGGGCTCGATCAACTCCGCGTTCAACATTGGCCCAAAGGCTCTACCGCCAAGGGCGATAATGGCTCGGCTGCCACAGATGATGGGTGGCGACATTTTAAACTCGATCGAAAACAATTTCTTCGCCTCGAGAGTGACCGTCTCGAGCGCTGCGATTTGTTCTTCAATAGACATGATTGTTTTTTGGATCGAACAAAGGTACGTGTAGAATGTTGGTGCAAAAGAGTGACTTGTGTCAACGACAATACTTTGGAACCTCCTTGTATTATCTTTATGGGTCAATGACTCTCCAGCGCCGGTATTTTTCGAAAAGAACGACACAAAAATCCTGCAACAAGGAAAACGGCACCCGTAGTAGTTTAATAACGTTGGAGTGTGAGTGGAAAAGATATCTTGGAACGATGGAACATGCAGTTTCACCTACTGCCGGTAGAGCTGCACCAGAATTAAAAGGAGACACATAAATAAGACTGGGCGCATCACCCAAAAAACATTATTTAATCATAAATCCCATTTGATAAAAAATGGAATTCTACGTGATATTGCCCATACGTCTCTACGTGAAAACCAGAGATTCGTGATCCAATCTTTATTGAATCACGTGTATGGAAAAATGAGGTTGGCGGGACGGCCGACGACCGGGCGCTCGCTAAATCACGGTTTCATACGGGAACCAAATTCAGGGGATTGATTAGGTTTTCCCGGTTTTGACACAGAATTAAAGGTTGGGAAACCCCTTAGTGAACACGACCTTAATCCTATTGAAAGTTAGTGGTGTCAAGTGAAAAGCGAAGAAAGTCGTCGGCGAGTAACAAGTTACGTGTGCAGTCATTGCGCTACGTTTTTTTTTCACTTTTCCAATCCTACTCGGTAGGAAGTTTAAAGTACATCCATCCTATTATTGTACAGCATCATTTTTTGAGCGTGTTCATTCGAATTGAAATTCTTCAAGTGCTGTACTACTGGAATTTTTGACAGTACCATAATTTAAACAAATTTTGTTCATAACCGAAAGACAACATCAATTGGTCTATTGTAAAAAAGAAGCAAATGACAATGACAACGACAACCGAATCGGACGACCAAGAAAATGCAGCCACTCCCGCAGAAGAAGATGTCGAAACATCCAATCCTAACGCAGCAGGGCCTGTGAAATTCAAAGGCTTGAATTTTCAGTCTCTCGAAACATCTGTGATAACGCCCAAGAATTCCAAAACCCGGTCAAAGATTAGCAAACGCCAATCGGTTTATGCCGACATTGCCTATGTTCCTGGAATCAAGATCCGGTTGTTTTCACCGCCCCGACAACGTCAAAAATGGGGATCGGATCAGGTACTACCGCACGTCAATTGGGGAGATTTGTTCTTCGATCTATTCTACGTCGCCGCATTCTACAACCTCGGGAATATTCTGGTTGGAGATCCTTCTTGGATTGGCATATTCTACTTTTTGGCCTGCTTTTTCTCCATTTACTTGATGTGGGTGCAAAAAATGCGTTACGATAGCCAATTCACCTATGGGGACGATCTCTTTCACAAATTCTTTGAAGCCGTTTTCCTGGTTGTATTGGCAGCGAATATTTCTTTCATTCACACGGTCCCCCAGTTGTCCAATCCTTCCAAACATATCGACATGTTTGGTTTCTCTCTAACTCTGACAGTGCTGACCGTGATGAATTGTATTCGTTACCTCGAATGCTATTGGTATGGACGTGGCCAACGCAAAAATATTAAGCACACCACCATGAGCTACATCCAGTTTCAAGTTGCCCCTCTTGTTTGTTATTCGGCATCCACGATTATTGCCGGTATGGCATATTTCGGAAACACAAACGACGACAATCACCGACGACATATGGCCGAAGCATATGATGAAACTACCACCGACAACAAAGAAGAATGTTACAAGAACATGAAAATGCACATACCAATGATTCTTGTACTTGCCGGATATCTTGCTTATCAACTATGGATGATTATCAAAGTCGTTTGGTTGTATCCCACAAATGGTAAACACAAAAAAACGTAAGTCACACCAAGTCGTTGTTTGAAACGAAATCCATGTACACGTACACTATTCAATTATCTCATTTCTTGTCTTCCGCAACTGAACGCATATAATAGGACCATCCCCATGAACCTTGATTTTGTCATTCATCGGCTGGGTGAATTGACAATGTTGGTGCTTGGCGAGAGCATTCTGAGTTTGTTAATCGTCAAGGGGAAGACCGCAAATCACCACAAGATTTTTTACTTCGGGATTGTTACGGTAATCGTCATGCAAATGTTGCATTTTCGATCCCAACCCCACGACGCGGACGCACATGCCATGAGGCGGCATAAGAATTCCGGCGTCCTGTTTGCCGAGACGTTTGCTTTGTACTCGGCGGCACTCATCGCTGTAGGTGCCTCGTACAAACTTCTCTTGTACTCTGTCTCCGAGTCAGACTATGGTGGCAGACGATTGCATGCGGACGAACCCGGAATTCGCTGGTTAGCAGCAGCAGCCGACGATTCCGGCTGCGGTCCTTCCGCCGAGAAAAAGAAAGACCTGGTCGCACATTTGTTCAGCAAATCAATGGCGGTAGTCTTTGTTTGTCTAGACGTTATGCTACTAGCCCACGTTGGACTGAAAAAAGAAGTCGAAAAGTGCAGGATCCTTGGGTCGACATGCGAAAACGGTGGGAGGAAGATGCAATACAATGTCAAGGGTGTGATCTTTGTGGTTTTGCCCCGTGGTGCCATTACACTCTTCATTGCAACGCTCAGTCAGTGGATGAAAGATCCAAGTACGCTCGCCGGAATTGGTATGGCCTCGGTTATGTGTCAGTTGATGACTCGCTTTTTAGGGAACATTTGGTTGCCAGACAGCGATTTTTCGCTTCGTACACATGGCGATCGTCATCACGGAGGTATCAGCGACGACGAAGAAGAAGAATCTGAAAGCGACGTCATTAGCGAGGGAATTGTCGAGGACAATTATTTGTTGCAATATAGAACAAGCTCGCAGCAGGACCTAGCACTGTGAACATTAAGGACATCATTTCCTACACTATCGTTAAAATAATTTTGACAATTTTACTACACGTATTCTTTAGGATGGTCGATGTAAAGGATCTTCTTGTGCTTATATTTTTGTCTATACAATTTCTTTTTATTCCCAAAAGAATTTAGCACGATACCAATTTCACTTTTTAAAATGTGTTTTCATAGAACGTTTATGGAAATACAATTGGATGGCATTCGATTCAAATCGTTAACCCATCAATTCGGAAGCGTGCTCCTTTCGATCCGAAACTCCACGAACATCGGGATTTCCTTCGCTGGCTCCTTCCGTGTCTACATCTACATTCATCCCACGTGGATTCAACTGCGATTCCACCTGTCCTGTTTGGATCTGTGTTCCCGGAACTGGTTCGATCTGGGACAAAATATCCAGAATTTCCGACTTTGTTTCTTCGAGATATTCACGCGAGTTTCGATTGAGCATGTTGCTGACGGGAAGATGCAATAGGTAATTCGGACCAAAATACTCCCAGTAGTCATTAAAGGGCAACTCGTCCTTGATATCTGCTCCGATGAGAACAGCTGTCTCGTAGGTCCAGCAGCGCGGGACATTCCGAAGGGTGTATCCCCCACCACCCAGCACAAGCATGGGAATATTAAAGCTGCGAACAAAGTCGACACAATCCGCGTGTCCCTTTACCGACAAGTTGAAACACCCGAGACGATCACCCCCCAAAGAATCTGCACCACACTGTAGAACCACGGCTCCCGGAGCAAAAACTTCCATAACTTTTGAAATGACGGGACGAAAGATGGTCTTGTAGGATTCGTCGTCCATTCCTTCTTTGAGAGGAAAGTTGATGGAATAATTCGTTCCCTCGCCATGTCCCAGATCACGGATTTCACCCGTTCCCGGAAAGAAATCACCAAATTTGTGAAAACTACAAGTCATGACGCGATTCGTCTTATAAAAGGCCTCCTCGACGCCGTCTGCGTGGTGAATTCCAATGTCGATATAGAGAACCCGCTCGTGTTTTTTCAAGAGTTCAAGAATGGCCAATACACAATCGTTCACATAACAAAATCCAGAAGCCTCTGCCCTTTTAGCGTTGTGAAATCCCCCCGCCCAATTGATCAAGATATCGGCCGCACCGTCGTTGAGCCGGGCAGCTCCCCCCATCGAACCAGATGTATAGAGCTGGCAAAAGTCAAAAAGTCCGTCAAAGACGGGACAATCTTCACCGACGTTGAATCGCTGGAGTTGTCGAGTATAGTCACCCATGTTGTCGGGAGTGATGACTTTTAGAAAATTGATGTATTCGTCGCTATGAAAGCGTGTCATTTCGACGGGAGAAACCAACCGAGGACGAAAGACTTCCATTTTTCGATACAGGTCGTAGTTTACTACGAGGTTGTGGGTCATGCGAATGCGGTGTGGTTTCATCGGGTGGCCTAAACATGTATCGTGACATGGTGTATTACAATGGTTGTGTTAGTCAATGAATGTGGATGTAAACATTAACCAATATAATAATATGTAGCAAATAAATAACAACTGTGAAACAACACTCTTTTCGTTAACATCTCAACATGATGAATGAACTCATTACACGTTCTCATTACACGTTCTCACCTTGGCCAAAATGATAATTTCCAATATCATTGTCGTAAAAGTATGCAACTTTTCTTTTGTCTGTCATTTTGTGAAAGTGTATGCTTTGGTTGGAATAGAAAATTGGAACAAGTACAGCAACAGCAACAGCTGCAGTACTAGTAGTGATGTTTGATGTTGTTGTGATGATGATAATATCATAACAACATGTGTGATAAAATGCGAATGTGTCATGTGAAATGCCACACAAAAAGCATCCAACATGATCGGATTTTGTTTCAGTACTGTATGTACGTACAGAAGTTACTACCTTAGGCCTTCTTTAGGCCTTCGCGCATTGAATCAATGAGGATTCCCGAATACTTCGTGACTGAACATTCTCTGGCGATTCAAATGACAGAAAAATTCAAAAGTAAAGTATGCCATTCTCGAATTGCTACCAATTTGAAGTCACTACCCACTCTTGAAAGAAGAGCAACAGTGCTCTCCCTGCTACGAAAACCAAAGCCTTTGGCAATGACAACGACAACGCCTGCTCCACAATCAGAGACGATAACAAAGACTTCAAACGCAGTGTGGTATGTCTTTGTAATCGCCCAGTTTTTGGCATTCTCGGCCATTAAAAATGGAGCTTCGCTATCGCATACTGGTAGAAGTACATTGGAACGAGATCAGTTGCTTGATTTTCCTAGAGTCAGAAATGTAGCAACAAAAGAAGTGGTAGCGAATGTAACAGCAACAAACGCAACAACAGCAAAAGCAGCAATTGCTTCAACGAAAACAACAACAAAGACAATCAGATTGCCGTCATTGGAAGAACTCACTGCAATTCCAGCAAACTTTACCTGCCCAAAGGGGACATCAATCTTTGAAAACATTGTATTGCCAGAGGAAATCACGCATCAAGGGCGGAAAATCCCACGAGTCATACACCTTACCGCCAAGTCGCGTTGCGTCACAAAGGAAGTCCGAAAACACATCAAGAAATGGATCTTTCCAGATCACAGTCTGTATTTTCACGATGACGAGGCAGCCTACAAACTCCTGGATTACGCTATAAAGGATGCACACGGACACGAACTGGTTCAAGGAATCTCAAAGTCTGTTTTATGCATTTCCAGCGGTGCTACCATGTCGGACTTTTGGAGGTTGGCTCTCCTCTATCACTATGGTGGCGTATATACCGACATTGACAATGCTCCCGGAGACAATTACACGAACGATTTCATCCAACCAGAGACAGACTCTTTTTTCTATATCGAACAAATCGGTATCGTTACACAGTTTTACATTGCTTCGTCGAGGCACCACCCACTCCTCCTGCACATGCTGAACTCTTGCTGGAAGAGTCTCTACAACGAAGAAAATAACGTCATGAAGAACAATCCGGCCATGAACACGGGACCAAAAGCCGCCAAACTTGGGATTATTCGATTTCTCCAAGCCCACAACATTACGACGGATGGGTACCTAAAAGCAGGAACCTATTATGGCGGAGTGGGATCGGATCTACAATCCAGTCTGCCGTGGTATAACGAAACAATACTACAAAAGGACAATACCACCACGTATAACGACGAATACCCAAAGGCATCCGATCTACAAAATCGAAGCATTACGATTGTTGGCTCCAAAAAAGACAATCGAAAGTACATTAACCGCAACGGAATGAATCGAAAACAAAAAGCGAAAAACTGGGACAAAATGAACATGACCAAATATTTCGACAAGAAAATTCCGAGAACAAACAAAATCAGTTGCCCTCAGCATATTGAGCGCATGCACAAACTCTCCGCCGACGAAATGTCCTTTTACTTCCAAAAGACGAAAATCGCAGATCTCTTGCCGCAATATGAATTCCGAGACAAATACTTTCATTGGTTCGATGTCAACACGAACGAAATGCTTGTGCCCTGGAGCAAAAAACGAAAGAAACGATTTGAAATTGAAAATGGCTTGAGTCAAGATTAAATTTAATGGATAATGTTATATTATGTCGAAATTTTGCAATCTACGTGTACTATATCCATGCGACTGAATTACGTAATGGAATAGAATCTACGATAGTATCGTCTCTTGTGTATATCAAATATGTGATTCTTAATATTACAGTGTGGGTTATAGTTTATAGTCCTAATGCACGGCATTCAATTCTGATCCCCCTTGCGAATGTGCATTTTCATTTCGAATTGATGCAGATTTCATCGAGCACATGCCGTGCTTCTAACGAAGGGATTTTTTCTCTTCCCTCTCGGGATATGATATGAATAGTTGTGTCAATCATACCTACCATCTTGTCGTTTTGTTCCGTAGCTTGGAGTGAAGCGCAGAATTTCGGAAATTGCTTCGCTTTCCGGCGAGAATAAACTTCTGCATAGTTTTGCTCGTGCATGCTCGTGCATTTGCAATTTGGCGCTGCGCTGGTGAATCGTAGCGGTGTTGATATTCCTCCACGGATATATAACTTTGCTTGTCGTCGTCGTCTTTCAACTCGTCGTCGTTGGTTCGATTTTGGTTTGTGCCTAGTACCAGTTCATCTTACGATTTACCAAAAAGTCCCGCTCTCGTAGTCTTGGTTTCCATATTGCGTAAAATACGCATGTCGAACAATGTTGCGAACGGATATCCGCCTTCGTGGATCGACCTTGAGACATGCTTGGATCAACATTCGTAATTGTGGATCGGGCACCAAGTAGGCAGCGGTTTCCTCGTCACCACCCAACGGGGGAACAAAGTTTGGATCGCCCAGAATCGACATAATTTCGGTTGGTGTCTTGCCCCGAAAGTATGCCTTTCCGGTGGCCAGTTCGTAGGCCAGCATTCCAAAGGACCAAACATCGTAGCTGTAATCCAAGACAAAGTCGTACGCTTTGCCCTGCAGGTGGAATTTGGCAAATTCCGGCGGACAGGCCTCGGGAGTGTAATCGAGGGGATTTCCACGGTGGGGAATGGCAGATTCTAAATCAATGCCCTTGATTTCGACAACGTTTCCAATGCTTCCATCGGCTTCCGATTCCTGTGGTTCCATGAAAATAAGGTTTTCGGCCTTTAGATCGGTCCAGACAAGGCGGGCTCGTGAATGCAATACATCAATGCACTTTGCTGCCACTAACAGAGCCGACCATACCAGGGATGGATCCATCGCTGTGGACGCTGCATATTCGGGATCATCATGAGATTGCAAATGAAATTCGTAATCTCGTAAATCTTCGTGTCCCTTTTCCATGACGAGTGCCGAATGCTGGGCATACTTGATGGACGCCTCGCAGACGGGCAAAAAGTCAAAGCACGTCACAAAGGGATCCCCCTTGGAATCTGCATTCTGCTGGTCAAACAAGGACAAGGCTCCTCCAAACAAACCACTGCTTCCCGGCCCATCCTGCATCAATTTGTAGTTTTCGAATTCCCTCCTCAGCTTGTCCTTGTTGGTCGACAGCTTGATGACGTACGGAGTCACGCTGTCGCAAACTCGCAAGGAATCGTCGCATTTGTAGGCCAAGACAATTTCCGAACGTCCCGAGGGTTTGCGCTTGGGTTGTCCCGCCAACAAATACTTGGTACCCCTACCATTGGAAATAGATTCGCCCGTGAGAGGAACATCCAAACTGATGTTGGGATTGATTTGTTTCTGGAGTTTTTGTCGCTGCATTTCTTCCTGTCGCTTTTGTTGTTGCTGCTGTTGAGGCGTTGCTCTAGGCGGTGCTTGTTTTCGTTGCTTTTGGACACCCAGCTGGTACATAGATCCCGAGCGCGTCACCACGACAGTGGGAGGCTGGGAAGGATCGTAGACAAAGTCGTGACGGGCCTTGGTGAAGGATTCCGGGTTGAGGCCCGAGGTGACAATGGTGGTTCCGTCGGGAATCGATGGATGACGAGAAACCGATCCCGTGACCTCGCCAGTGTTGAGATTGATGGACCAATTCGTAATGAGAGGATAGTCTCCCTCGGCAGCATCTTGGGAACCTTCTCCCTGCCACCACGATTCCATCTGGTTTTGTACCTTTGGAGCTTCTTGTTGTTGCTGATGTTGTTGCTGCTGTTGTTGCTGTTGTTGTGGTGGTGGCGGAGTCATTTGCATTCGGCGTTCGAGTTCCTGTAATTTCCTTTGGGTTTCCAAGAGAGCCTGTGATTTCTCTTGCAGCGATGATCGTTCGGCCATGATCTTTCTCTTTTGCTCATCAATGACCTGTTGGGCGTGTGCCAATTGAATCGATAGAGTAGAAGTTTTCTCTTGTTCCCGCTTGAGAGTAGATTCCAGAACGGAAATGGTCAAACCAGCATCTCCTGTCGCTTCATATTCTTCCAGAATATCGTCGATGCGACGTGTTCGTCTTGGAGCACTGCCACTGCTCTGTCCTTCTCCGCTCAATTGATCTTCGATTGTAGCTTGCAGTTTTGAATGTTTATGTTTGTTGATGGATGCGTTGATGGATGCGTTGATGGATGCCCGACTCTGAATAGTATTGGAACCAACCCAGGCATTGGCTGTTTGCATTGATGTAGAATGGGCCAAGAAGAGGAGGGCACAGAGAGCATTCCGTAGAGTACTTGTAGTATTGTAGGTGCGTGTATTTGTTATCGTCATGGTTGAATATTGTTGAATTGATCTTGATTGATTGATTGATTGAAAGGTGCTTTGAATGCAATTGCAATCGGAATGCAAATTCTTGAGAAGCAGTTCACAAATACTGGTAATAGTAATGATATAGAATCGAAGAGCTGATTTGTTTCTATTCTTTCCCAATCTCTTGAAAAAGAATACGAGACAAGAAATAATAATTGCTTATCGAATTATTATTATGTATTGTGAATTGTGAATTCTAAATTCTTCCAATGCAGAGTTGAATGGGTGGTGTGGTGCTCACTCAAAATAATAATGATGATGCAATTCTATTGTAGAATTGTATTGATGGATTGATGTGCTGAGTTTACCGAGTCAACAATCAAGATGAAATTGAGTTGGTTAAAATTCCGTGTTTGAATGAATATCCGATGGAAGAACTTAAAAATTTAGCTTTTTCGTTGCAGCATACTCATTCAAAACGAACAACCGCACCAGCCACGACATAAAATCAAAACTGCGAATGATGGTTGGTTCATTAGGTGGAACAGGTGATAGAACGTTATCGTAGCTTGTCAGAAACTTCAAAAAGGAATCCCAGAAGTTGGCACTTTCACTTTCGGTTAGTGGTATGCACAAAGAAGACTTTCCAGTGATTCTATTGGGTCTCCGTCCTTCTCCAAACTGCCACGTTACACCATGGAATGTCAACGCGAATGGGCCGGCGTGATAAGTAACGTAAAGAGAGAACAAAAAGAAAAGCTTAGAACGGTTCTATGTTGTAGTCCTACACTATGTTGGAGAGGTATGTTATCTCGGATAAAAACGGTATGTTGGTAGTTTTCGAGATCTCAAATCGTTAAACGTGACCCAAGAGTCGTGCCAAATTGAGTTTTGTAAATAATTTAATCGACGGAAATAAAATACCAGAGCACCCAGTGGTCGTGACTGGCTTTTTTGTGCCATCTTTTTCGAAAAATAGAACTCGAAAAAATCTCAGGGGATGATCTCACTCGTGATTAATATTCAGGAGTTCAGAAGTTACGATTCATACGACCTGGACCGCTCCTGAATTAAAAAGACGGCCACCGTCATTCGTTGGCAAGTTCTACCCTATCAAGTCCTCTATTCAAAGTTTAGAAATACTACTGTCGCAGCGATGAATAGCTACATTGTAAATTGAGGTTACTGACAATAGTATTAGTATTAGATTTAACCACATCGTCAATACATCGGTGACTTTTTCGAAGAGTTTTACTTCGCATATTTAATGTTGACGAAACAACACTTAACTGACTGGATAAGTTCGAACAACAATGGTTTTCGAAAAAGTTGACGATGGTGAGATCGAATTCGACCAAATATTATGATAATTTTCCAACAGACTGGTGGAAGAAAAAATCAGTCATGGTGGAAATCCGTCATATTGAAATACTAGCAATAAGACGAATGATTCTTTTACTTAGATAAAATCATGGTCGTGTTTCACTAGTTATTTCAAACAGACTTAGTGGAAAACGAGCTTTTTTCTCAAAATAAGACGACATTTCCATTTCCCCAAGCCTCGAAGCCCTCAGTACAGAATGTTAAAATTGCGCGCGACTTCAGGAATCATCAATCTGTCCATTTTCAGTACAAGTATACACCAGCCTCAATCGGATCTCACTCCTGAAGTCCTGAATCGGAACTCCTGAACTCCTGAATCATGAGTGAGACTCCTGAATTTCATACGAGTTCTCAAAGAAGATAAATAAAAAAGAGTTAGAGTTAGGGTTCATTTTGTTTAGTCGTGGGTACAACTGCGATAATATGAATTTTATTTACATTTTTTTGAATCGACTCATCCGATCTTTCATTATTTCATGTACATACCTTCTTCATCCCCAACGTACCAGTAACGCTTGTGACCATTGATATTTTTACTCTTGGGAGTCATCAAACCTACCGTTTTGAAACGATTCTAAAATTTTCGTTCGTGTGTTTTCATTCGCTCATCATCGCCAATCATATAGACCCTTTGCTATGCCTGCGAGTTAGTATCGCAAAAAGCCGAGCGGGAAGGTGCTATGACTCCCGCGAAAAACAGATGGTTGGAGGGAACGTCTAATTAGGAGAACGCAGCAGTCAATCAACATAAGTGTTCAGTCGTATGGATAAGGCGCCTTCGTGCTTTTGAATGGCGAATCTGGCGTTGGGCCTCCTAAGTACAACATAGGAAGTACTTAGGAGGTGGTGTCAATCTCACAATTTTCACCTTTCGGCAAAATTTTGAACTTTAATGTCTTTCAACACGGATTCCTTTCACATGGAAATCCTACCGCAGTTTAAGTCCTTAAGCGACAGAAGGCTTCTCCACTCTTCCTACGTCTAATTGCGTCTCATCCATTCCACTCGGCGAAGATCGCCGTTTGCATCTCCACAGAACCTCGTTGAAACGCTCGTTGAAACGCACGTGCCCAGCCTGTACACCTAGTACAAAATTAGTACAAATTGAAAATAAAGTTTCAGATAATTTTCCCGAATCGGCAATATCGCTCAACAAATTTGGCGGGTTACATAGTAGAGTAGTGACAGAGATTCTCTCTAAAGAAGGAAGACATCGGCAGCAACCATTCGTTGACACACATATATAGACATTGATTGATTCTTGCTTCTTCTTTGATTGATGGCGATAGGGCAACAGTTGGACAGAACAATAGAACAATTGTAAAGAAGAGAAGACTTGCCACCACTAGCAACATCATCAGCAACAAAGCACGATTCGTTGAGAAGCACTCGTTACAACGCATTACAACACAATACAGTATACAGCATACTACACTACAGTAAACCATGGCGGAGAAACATCAAATTACCCTAGTGTCAACAAACAGCTGTGACTCCGGAGTTTCCGGTCTCTCCCAGACTATGGCGATAGCCATTACGCCCACTCGAAACGTCTCTTTAGACAGCAACGAAGACGACGCTTCGCGCATGGACTGCTGTGATACAACTGCTTCTTCTGTTTCCATGAGCGATCACGAATCAACGAACACGAGTAGTGAAGAAGGAGAAGAAGTTGTTCACGACGCTAGCTAGTATAGCCAAACTAGTTCCTCGTGTCGAAGACGTCTCTTCCAAAAGCAATCATCCTGGAATTCAGCAAAGGAATCATCCAAGGAATCGTCAAAGCAATCATCCAAGGAATCATCCAAGGAATCGTCAAAGGACTCTAAGGATTCATCATCCAAACCAAAAAAGAACTTTCGGCTAAGACCTCAATTCAAACTCCCTTCCAAAAACGATGATGTTCCATCGATAACAGACTCGAGCACTTCTACAGAAAAAGAAGCAAAAGAAGCAGCAGAGAGCACATCCAAAAGTAACAATAGCAATAGCAATAGCAATAGCAATGCAAATTCCGAACCACTCTTTCAGGACCAAATGGACATTGTTGCCTTTCAGGAATGGCCACCACAACGCCGACAGCCCAACCAGCGTCGATACCGCCATTATCACAATCACCACAGCCACAATTTTCATCAATATCCATTGCACGTGTCTCCCTCTACGGTCTGCGCAAGTTTTTCGGTAGAAACGATTGCCACCAAACTGGGACGATCCCCGGTAGTGGTGAGTTTTGACGACGTTGATCTCGTTCATCCGCCAGCACCATTGGCGCCGATTGCACTCGCCGGACGCATTCCCACGGGGCGATTTCCTCCACACTCAAACCAATCTTCTTTTGAAGAAGACTCCTGCCGATCTGCCAGCAGACCTACGAGTTGTTCCGATCTCATGGCCGACTCTATATTCAAGACGATTCGATCCATGATGTGCACCAATAACAACAGCAACAGCAACAGCAACAACAACAGCAACAACAACAACAACATGCCATCATAGATTCTTGATGTACATGCTTGTATGTCGGAATAGAATGTCTCGTGTGAAATTGAAACACGAGTCGGGCGACGCTACAGTATTCAACTAGGAATGATACGACTACGACTGCGAATACAGAACGAAGAACAGAAATTACCGAGATGTGTACAATCGAATCGTATTGAAACAATTCCATTCGATAACGATTACACTGCACTACACTACACTACTCCCGGAACGTATCAAAATGAATGCCAAACGAAACGATTTCGATTGGCATACGAAAGAGCAGCTGCTGCTGCACAATACGAATACTACAATGTTCCCACTCGATTGAACGAATGGAATGAAATGAAAATGGATTATTTGATGTTACTCCTTGTGGATGATTTGAACCCATCCACATTGGCAATGTTTTATACAGTACAGTACTTACTACTTCGATTACTTCAAATTGAAGTTTGTGATCCGTGAAAATAACAAATTTACAAACCATAATTGCTACTTATCAATAAGAATTATAAATAGATGATTGAATATGATGTCAAACATTCCGCTTGTCGAATACAGTATCGATTGAATACCATCGTATTGAATACGGAATGCGATTCGAACGAATAGCTTCCAATCGAATACAAAGGAATGAAGAACAGAATCCAAATGAAGTACAAGTCTTTTGCGTTGTGAGAAATCAACAATAGGTTTTATAATTTCATTTCGTTTCCTTCCGTTATAGTATTTCAGACGATATCTTCTCCGCATCGCCTTTTTCGTGGTCTTTTTTCATCGTCATCATCATCATCAAGGCGCCTCGAGAACAATTCGTTGTTCTCGCGCTGCTGTGTGCCAATCAGCTGTTCTTGTTTATGTTGTAGCTGCTGCTGCTGCTGCTGTTGTTGTGACTCCGACTGTGACTGTTGCGGTCGTTGCAATTGTTCAACTTCCTCAACCTTGATTGCAATGCTTGAACTACGACTATCGGTAGCCACGTCTTCTGTTGATTCTCCGACTCGAGCCGACGGAATCTCCGATTGTCCCAGTTCTTGGTGATTCTGTGGACTAGTAGAATGGGCGTCAGAGACAGAAGGCGTATTGGAGACATTTATTGCATCTCTCAAGTCGGCGAATTCTTTCTGGAGACGGGATATCTCATCTCTGTCTTTTTTGAGTTGCTCTATCTCCGTTTTGTGCGACGCAAGTTCGAGATGTATGTGGTGGAAACGACTTTCGATCTCTTCCTCCTTTCGCGCTTGTTCCGCTGCAAGTGCGCTGTCGCGATTCCTAGCAGCAGCATCGATTTCGGTTTCGTTCTCGTCTTGTTGTACATCGGTTTGCTCAATCGATTGAGTAGCTGATTGTTCATTCCGTTGGTTGTTGACAACACTCGGCAAGATTGCGTATTTCGTCATGTCATCCTCATCGAAGACTTCCTGAAATTGGTCGCCATAACGAATAAGATAACTGGGTGGATCATAACCCACGACTTCTCCGTCAAACGTCATTTTTATCTTTGTTCCTTTCGGATATTTCTTTTCCATTGCTTGCTGGTTTTGAACTCTCTCAGCGGTTTGTTGTTCTCTTTCTCCATTTGCGGGCGTAGATTGCTGTCCTACCTCGGCTTTGTGAACGAAGTTGTGTAAATAAAAATTGACCACAGAGGGCGATCGTTAGTTTACGAAAGAATTCCATCCAAAAGAAACGTTCTCGTAGCAACAGACTTACCAGTATTTGCTCTCTTGTCCTCATTATTCTTCCTTTTCTTCAGCCAATTATTCCATTCATCTTGTATTTTTTCTTTCGTAACCGGTGAAGCGATTTCGACGATTTAGCTTTGACCTATACACAAAAGATAATATAAGAACGAATAAAACAACTCTTGCTGTATTTACCTTTCTCTTTGATCCGAGCATATTCCTTATCTAGTGCCGACTTGATTCGTCTTTTATCGAAACGGGAGTCTCCCATGTATTCTTGCACTTCGCGATAAATTTCTCCTCTTTTTTGTTTATCGGAATGATTGTAGCTCTTGTCTTCGGCTATACAACTAATCAATGAAAGAAATCTTTCGTTTGCTTTCTCTCTCTCTTGTCTGACCTTCGTCTTTTCGATGGCAGCCGGTTTGACCGTCCGATATTCCTTGTTTAGAGCCTTGACTATTTTTTGTGTGACCTCTGAATATTGTATAGAGAGCGGCAGATAATTTTTCGGATCTGATGATGTGGCATTCGGCTTCCTCTTCAGGAAACGCCCATGTGGATTGAGACTCGCCAGATGCTGCTGGATTCTACGAACGATTTCTTTCTTCGATTTCTCGTCAAAGTTTGGTTCGTAGCTACCATCTTGGACTAAACTGCGAATGTACGAACGAAATTTTTGGGTTCCGGGGTGTTTTCCTTCCTCGAAGACAACATCGTTAACGTTTCTTCGGACCGAATTCATAGTTACTCTTCTTCCCAGCTTCACTTCGAAAACATTAATGGCATCAATAATTGTCGCAAAAGATTTCTCTTCAGAAAATGAAGTTCAAATTTTCTTTCGTGTCATCCGATAGATGGACGGACGGGATGAGGGCAGGCAGACAGTCTGTTTGACAGACGGACGATGGACGGACATTCATGGTGCTCTTCTTGTTTTTTTTGTTCCGTTCATTTTTGAGAACAAGATTCGTTCTATCGAAATCAGCAAGAATCTGGTGCGAGTAGCTCCATATTATGACTATAGGTTTGGGCCTCTCATGAGCTTCATCACGAAGAGAAGCACGATAATTATCACGATCAGAAGAAGAGCAGAATTGGACGGCGAGGAACAATAGGACGGCGAGGAACAATAGGACGCCGCGGACGATGGGGTTCGTTTTGACGAGAAGAATAGAGATAGACACAGTATGCAAGAAGGATAGTGAGGATTAGCGTTCCATCTTCGAATTATACCGCTTTTGCTTAACAATGTGTAGCTTACATTTATGGATAGAACATGCCTGTCCAACGAGCTATGAAGGATCTAAAAATAACGATTTCAATCCCTTCGAGGGCAACTTAAGTGTAGGCGTATGAACCATTCCAGCGTCGCGTAAGCTGACACATTCGTGTATGTCATGACATCACTGTGTCACCTTTTCCGATCAACGAATCGCATCTCTGGAATGTTTCGTGTCACCTCCAATGGAATTGTGTTTCGAACATCATTCTTTGTGTCTCAGTTGCACTACGACATACCTACGCACGGGAAACACTGCAACTTCATGATGTCATCTAAGAAGACCCGTAATCAAGTCGCGTAATTCGTTGTCATCAAATTTGCCATTTTTCTTAATTAACAAGTTTGCTCTTGTCATTCACCTTTCAATGACGTATTGGAGTCGCAGCGGATCGACCAACGAAATTAGGCGAATTGATTGAAGAAATTCTTCTTCTTAAAAATAAATCTCACGCATAATGACGATCCAACAACATCATTTATGTAAGAAGAACCTTCAACGAATTTGCAAAAACTGTTCTGACAGTTGGGATCAACAACGATAATGTCTTCACGTCCGAATTAGTGATGGGTCTCGTACATTTCCCGGTACAAAGTGATGGAAAACTAATGCCAAAGGTTGTATCGAAAAATTTCCCATTTTCACATTTTTGTTCCTTTAATTCTTCTTTCATAGTTTTGTTCCAGTAAGAAGAAGATCAAAAGCAAAGAACAAATTAATCGATATCGTAGTAAAACTTGCACAATGATGATGGATGTAGCTACATGGGGAATGGGGCCGTTATCGAGCGCTCCTACAATGACGGGTTTTGGTGGAATTGGATCAGGAATTCCCGATAACATACCCGACGACGACATAGAAGGCATGATAGACGGTTTCGGATTCTTTCAAGACAATGACGAATTCTTTGACATGAAGAACGATTCGGCGGAATTGTTCACAAGTCCTGAAAAAGACAATAACGAGAATACTAGCCCAAAACTATCATCGACAAACCTTCCAATTGTCACAAACGATACAGGAGCAGTCGTCGCCGTTCCTGAAGAGACTATTTCTACACCACCTGATGTAAGGAGTCCCGAAGTTACTATTTCGACCCCACGCGATGTGAGAAGCATCAATTTTGCCACAACGATGCTTGCCAATACCAAAGATTGCAATATTCCCCTACCACAACCACCACAGTTGTTGACTAGTCGTCAGTCGCCATTGAATGGCACGTCTGACAACAAGAACAACTTGCAATCTATGCTTGATCAACAGCGTGAAACAATTTTGCGAAACCAAAAAATCATCGACGCACAGAAAAGTGAATTAGAAGGGAAAATCCATCAGCCCTCCGTGCCATCGCCATTGGCGCCAATCAGTGCTTCGAAGACACCAGCAACATATCCTCTCGCTCGTGCCGCCCTAAAGAAGGCAGACGAGCAAGTCATTAACGGGAGCAAGAACACAAAAGGAACCAAACGAAAGGTCGTTTCTCCCCCCAACGATATGACTGCCGAATCAAATTCTTACAAGAAATGGAAATTGACCCCCGCTGGTGCGACCAAACTCAGAGCTGTAGATTCCACTGGGATCGAAATCTACCGCAATCCCAGCAAACAAGAAGATATGTCCGCGAAGACTATCTTGACCCCAGGCGAATTGGAAATTCGACGGTAAGTCTCAATCCAACATTTTGATCTTCAACACTTTTGTTCCACTACGTTGAAGACAACTCTAACCTCATTGCTATGTTTTTCCAACCATAACAGAGAGCGCAATCGCAAACACGCCAAGAAAAGTCGCCTGCGCAAAAAGTCTCTAACATCCGAACTGGAACAGTCTCTGGAGGCCTTGCGAGAAGAAAACACCAACCTTCGAAAGCTCATTGAAGAATATATCGAAAAGAAGAAAAAGGCTGCCGTAGTGCCAGTCGAAACTCTGTTGGAACAACATCGCGTCCGATCCCACGAACACTTCATCAAGTGCATTGTCGCGAACTCTTGTAGAACCAAATCCAAGAAAGCATCGAAAGATGCTAATGGCAAGAGGAAAACTGAGAGCAAGACAACCGATGAGAATCCACTTTCAACTTCTGGTAGAGGCATTATTGTTGATGACAAGACCCTGAAGGTATTGAAGGGACTTTCGAAATCTATCAACACTGTCACCGACAAGCCCCAGAAGAAATAATTCATCCAAGATCCGAACCAAAGAAATACTATATGAGATATTGCCGTTCCGTATTCATTTTCAAAAAAGAAATCTCTTTCAACTTCCCGGGCATGTTCTCGAGCGCATACTATCCCCACCCGTACATATTCCCGCGTATAAAGTCACCCTATTTCAAGATGACACGAGTCCATAAAACCCCTTTTTGTACATATTTCTGTGGGAAGAAGAGATCACAACCTGTACAAAGCAATTCGAACACCAAAAAAGCCGCAGTACTGCGAAACCAAAAATAGAAAAATACATCAAGATCTGCCGCTATAAGATTAGTTACATTTTTTACAACTCTTATAGCTAAAGTCGTTCTGCTCTCGCGGCTATGTTACTGAACCCAAACTATGGGGGAACCCTATTCGAATAAACGTTCGCCTAAACTTCAAAATTCGAATCCCTCCCCTCAGTCCCCTTTTAGTAACGAGAGAAGAAGCATTCCACGTGGAAGCATTTCGCGAAGGAAAAATTGATAGTGCTATAGCGGAAGCAGAAACATCCGCTGTTTTTATTTTAGTTAATACACACTATTAGATACATTATTCGTATAGTGTACTTAAAATCACTATAATATATCGATTGGTGCTATGATTACATATTGTTTCATAGTTGGGAATATAGCTTAACGTGTGTCGTTTTTATGTTTTCAATCACAATAGTTTCCTCCATCCCATCCTCGTCTCCTCTTGAAGTCTAGTCCAAGCTATTGATGGCTGTAACTTTACTTCTAGAGCAAGTTTTTTTGCACTGCAACCTTCTAAATATATCTACTATCGATGAAGATTATCTTCGTTGCCTTTTTTGGTAGAAGGGAGAAAGATTTGACGAATTCGTCGCAGGCTTCGTGATTTTGGACTCTTCCAATTTCTCTGTGGGCTGGTGAAGGCTACATATATCACGATAAATTCACTTCTAGAGCAAGTTTTTTTGCACTGCAACCTTCTAAACATATCTACTATTAATAATGATTGTCTTCGTTGCCTTTTTGGTAGAAGGGAGAAAGATTCGACGAATTCGTCGCAGGCTTCGTGATTTTGGACTCTTCCCATTTTCTCGTTGGGCTGATGTAGGCTCTTTTTAGCTGTAAATTTGCTCCTAGAGCAAGCTTTTTTGCACTGCAACTTTCTAAACATATCTACTATCAATGAAGATTATCTTCGTTGCCTTTTTGGTAGAATGGGGAAAGAATTGACGAATTCGTCGCAGGCTTCTTGTTTTTTACTCCTCCCATTTTCTCGTTGGGCTGGTGAAGGCTATATATCACGATAGTTTTACTTCTAGAACTAGGAATTTAACTGTTCTATTTTCTAAACCCATCTCCTATAAGTAAGGGGTGGTTCTTATCGTTCGAATCCCAAAACGGATGGAATTGCGGCCAGCAACGGCATGTTATTGTCGCAAGAACCCCTCCATCTCCTTTTTGGGCTATTTGAGGCTGTTTGTTGCTGTAACTTTGATTATATAGCCAGTAATTTAACCATTCAAGACTTCACACCCATATAGTGAACACGAATAGTTGTTGTTTCATTTTTATTCAGAAAAAGATGGAATTGCGGTCAGAAACATCATTTTTATGTCTCGGGCCCCCTTCCATGTCTCATTTTTGGCTAGCAGAGGCTGTTGGAGGCCGTAACTTCACTTTTAGGGATAGTACTTTGTTGCTACAACTATGTAAACCCATCTACAACAAGTATAAAACATTTTCGAACCATTTATGTAACCAAATTGGATTGAATTTGCTTTTGTTTGACTGTTTTGACTGTAGCGCGACCCATCACAACCGGCTGTTTGTCGCCGTAACTTTGCTTCTAGAGCCAAATTTGTAGTCATGTAAATTTTAAAATCCATCTTGGGTAAGTGAGGATGGTTCTCGTCAATTTCTATTCCACAAACGGATTGAATTGCGGTCATGTCGTGAGACCCAACACGGTAAAAATGGAAAAATACACCCAAATCTGCCTTTGAAGTAGTTACATTTTTTTCAACTCTTAATTTCTTTTATTCTTTTAGCTAGCTACAATAATTCAAACAGCCAAACAAACACGCTTTTATTCGTCCGAGGCATCGAGAAGCTCGTACAAGAGCTTATCGGCAAAGTCAGAATCCCATTTTTCGTCCCGTCTTCGTCGCGTTTTCGTTTTTCTCTTCGTGTTTCGGCGGTTCATCGTATTCGAATGGTGGAAGCCGCTGTCTTCGGGGGACGGCTTTTTCTTACCTATTCGGACGTATCACTCCATGTGTGGATCATAGGGTTTTCTGCCTCCTTCTCATTGTGTCCGTTTCTTCTAATTCAGAGTTCACGGGTCTCGTTGGAGTATTGTCATATCCGCTAGTCTCGGCATCTTCAGCCAACACTTCTGTTCCACTCATCGTATCGGCAAACTCAATGTGATCAATCGGTGGAAGATACTCAAACTTTGACTCTGTGATATTGTGTGCATTCCAAGCACCATTCTCATCCCAACTTTCTTGCGATAGCTGGGACGCAAACAACAGGCATCTCTCGAGGCGCTTGAAAATAGGCCAAGAAGCATCGCCCTGATCTTTGAGAATGTCACAGGGTGTACATCCCAAATGATCTCGGATTGTGGCACCACTGGGATGGGCCATCAACAAGAATACCACAATGGCTTCGTCTTCCTGATCATCCTCGTCTCTCGAACCCCGCATAATATGACGTCGATTGCAGATCCATCGAATCGCACAATGCAGCGGGAAGTTCTCCCGTGTCGTTTTCCTTGTGCTGAGCTCCCTCCGAGTGCATCACCAGCATTGACCGGATCACAGCGAGATGTTGTTCGAATTCACAATTGCGAAAGGACGAGGAACATGCAATGTGTAATGGCAGATATCCTCCATTTCCGGGTGTTGACAGAGCGCTGGGGTTGGTTTCGATGAGCATCATTGCGAACCTCGACATGTCATCGTCGCTGTAGCCATTCTGCTTTTTCTGTCCCGTTGAATGATAATAGTGATTATCATTATAATCGTTATCGCTTGCCACTAGTCTCAAAATCAGTTCGTGCAATGCGAGGTTCCGGTAAGAACTCGATATGGGTTCGAATGCCTCGTGAGGAAAATACCGAATCCGTTCGAGTGCAAAATTGAATTTTTCGTGACGAATCAGATCAATCAGGATGTTTTCAACCTCGTTTCGTTTGGGAAGAGATGGCCTCAAAATAGTCGTCATCAATGATTCTATGAGCTGGACCACTGGAAGCTTCGGAATCTGTTCCTTCGAAACGGAAGAACGCGGGGCTCGAGTTCGAGGGACGTAAAGTCGTGGCGCGTTGGTGTTGGATAATCATGTCTGGGATCCCATTCCCTTTCATCTCTCGTCCTCCGAACGCGGGGTAACACGACCAGGGGGATCACGGCTTCCTGCTCCAGAATCGCTTGCTGAATCTCGGAATCGTCCGCGGAATATTCTCTTGACCATCTCGATCTGAATATGGATTTATCAGAGTCTGATGATGGCGGTTATACTGAACTTCTTCCCGAAAATATCGATTGTTCCACGTTAACAATTGTTTCCCTCTTCTCGATGCCCTCCCGAGAATCGCGTGATGGAACTTCCGAAGTGATCTGTGGATACTTCTCTTGATCCATCTCGATCGGAATATGGATTATCCAGAGTCTGATGTTGATGATGATGGTTATAGTGAAGTTCTTGACGAACAATCGTTTGTTCCACGTTACTAATTGTTTCCCTCTTCTCGATGTCCTCTCGAACAATTGGATCCTCGCTTGTTGTTTGTCTATTGGAATCATTTTGTTCTCGAAATGCTTCGGTTTGTTCCCCCGTAGGGGCTTCGTCTCTGTTTTCTTCCAGGGCTTCGAAATGTCGATAGAGCATTGCTTCCAATAAATCTTCGCTTCGATTCGTTTGGCCTTGACTTGTAGTGTCAGAGGCGTTCTCGCTGTCGCTCTTGTTTTCGAATTCGAATTCGTTTTGTTTTGTTTGACGTTTGATACTGCTGTTGCCATCGGGTGTGTTTTCGTGTTTATCGATTTCGTCAAAATTCGAGGTAACATCAATAGGATGGCGGGAATCCTTCCCGATATTGGAGGAGTGGAGGGAAATCCTCGATTTTAGTCCATCGAGGCTTTCTTGGTTTTGTTCCTGCTGTTTTAATAACATATCGTGTCGTGTTTTACCAAAGTTGTACGCCAATTCTTCGTTCTCATCGGTTTTCTCGTTTTTCATATTGTCATTATCATCGGTTTTGTTTTTGTCTTTGTTGATATTCTCATTCTCATTGGTTTCCTCGTTGTTGGGATTGTAGTCTTTGGCCACCATTATGCTATAATGGTTGCTCTTGGACAATTCCATGATATATGCCACTTCTTTTGCAGCTTCGGCTTGAATGGCTTCCTCGTCAATTTCAATTTCGATTGGATGACTTCGAGGAGCTAATCGAAGAGACTTTTCTATTTCAAATAAAATATCGTCTTTGTCGTTTGGAAATGCCAATTCGTCTTCCGAAGGAGTCTTGTCCACGATGATAATTTTGCTGCTCAACTCTTTTTTGTCGTTTGATATACCATCGTTTTCGTTTTCAATTCTGTTTTTGCCAGAATCATTGTTGCTACTGGTTTTGGATTCCATTGATATTGGTATTGGTATGCGATGTGATTCCTCATCCCGATTTTCCATGTATTCTCGTGGCGAATAGGGTTGTGGGGAATAGCATTCTTCCACATCGTGTCGCGATTCATGATGTTCGATCGTTTCTTCGTTGTCAATCATTTTCTCCTCATTGGAATCCATGCTGTTCCTGTGACTCTTTTGAATTTTGTGAACCACCCAGGCAAAATCGTCGTCGTCTTTTTCATCGCCGCTGAACGCTTGGTATGTTTCGTGATTTGTATTGTTGTATCCATAGGAATAATATCGATGCTTGTTGTTGTTGTTGTTGTTGTTGTCATGGTCGACACATTTTCCCACGGGAGAAGAAATATCCTCTGTAGAACGATCGTAGTGTTGGAAATGATCGTGTTTGTAGCTAAAACTGGCATCGTTTGCTTCCCCATGCAAACGATAAAAAGAATCGGTAGTATTGGAATAGTAGTCGATTGGTTCTCTTTGTTGATCTCGGTAAAGATGTTTTGTCTGTATATTTATCTCCCCTCGACTTCGGATTCGACCTCGATTGCGAGATTGACTTTGAATCCGATTGATATTATATGTCCCTTCAATATATCGTCTTCGCGTTGACATCGGAGATGCCATTGCAGCAGCTTTTGTTGATTGCGACAGCATGGCCGGAGTTTGTCCCTCCATCGTGCTCTTCCCTCTCTCTCTGAGAATACAAGATTCTTATTTGCTTGATGATTGATTGCTAATAATCACTTTGAATCGCCTTTGCGATATTGGCCTCTATCGGTGTCGATGGAAGAACTGCCACCACTGCAAATGTTATTCCAACTATTGTTTCCTCTTGTATTGGAGGGAGGAAGAGTTTCACCAAAAAAGGTGCGATCGATCGCCAATCGGTAAAAATTTGATCCCACCCCGCGCGCGCCACACTCGCCATTTTGAAGTTTTGAGTCGCAGTAGTCGTATGCAATATCAGACGTGCAATATAATATAATTCTCAAAATCTCGATGATGGAGAGGTATGTTATCTCGGATAAAAACGGTATGTTGGTAGTTTTGTTAGATGCTTACACCTCGACTCGTCCGATCGGTAAACGTTATGCACCACACTAGAGGCGCGCCATCGTAGAATGGGTAGATTATATACCAAAAACATTCGAGCCACTACGAACAACAGGTAGGTCGGGGGTTGGAATCGTTAGGGTGGCGTAGGTTCGGTACAACCGTTAGGGTGCGGTAGGCGGGTGTACACTTTTTACGAAAATGGGGGGTTTGGGTTCGTAGGGTCTGGTACAAGTGGTAATTTTTGCGTAGATTCTACGCTTATCGTAGATTTTCGTACAAGTCCTATGTCCTCGTGTTATTTGTGTGGATGTAGAACTTAGTAGAAATCCTACGGATTAAAAAAATGGCGCCCCTCTAGTGTGGTGCATAACGCTTCCCTTTCAAACATGACCCAACAAGAGTCGTGCCAAATTGAGTTTTGCAAATTATGTAATCAATGAAAATAAAATGCCAGAGCACCCAGTGGTCGTGACTGGCCTTTTTTTGCCATCTTTTTCGAAAAATAGAACTCGAATAAAACTCAGGTGTTGGTGGTCACTCCCGTAACCCCCGAATCGTGATTCAGGAGTTTAGAAGTTCAGGAGTTCGAGTTCATTGAGGAGTTCATGAGTTACGATTCACGAGTTCATGAGTTCGAATTCAGGAGTTGAATTCACAAGACGGCCACCGTCAATTGTTGGCAAGGTCTACTCTATCAAGTCTTTCCTCTACTCTAAGTTTAGAAATGCTACTGCTGTAGCGATGAACAGGAGCTGCATTGTAAATTGAGGTTACCGACAATAGTATAAGATTCAAGCACATCGGTCGTCTGTCGTCACCGATGTCATTTAACAAACATAGTAAAAATAACGACGTAGATTGTGACTTTTACGTAGTAAACTTATAACGAATCGCCTAATTAAATTTGAAAACGATTCTCCTATACTACGTGTAATTAAATCGAATCAACATACTGGTATTAAAAATTGAGAAATTTTAACACGCAATAGCGCTTCCGGAATCGTAACTCTTGAACTCCTTGGTCGCGATTCATGAGTTTCATGAGTGAGACTCCTGAATTTCGTACGAGCTCTCAACTAAGATAAATAAATTGAGTTAGGGACAGGTTTAGTTTCAGGAGTGATACGACTGAAATTCATACGAGTTCTCCATGAAGATAAATAAATAGGAGTTAGGGATAGGGTTCATTTGACTTAGTCGTGGGTACTAGCTGCGATAATATAGCATTTTATTTCTATTTTTGTGACTTTTCGTCTGTTCTCGCCCGGATTTCTGTTAAATTTCCGATCACCCGCGAAGGACATTGAGTTTCGAGCGTTCCATGGAATTCATTCGTTGCTTCTCCCATTCCGTCATTACTTGTACTATCGCTTTTAGGTTCATTGACGCATAAATTCTCAATCAGTGAACCATTCAGTGGGTTCGTGTTCGTTCGTTGCCATTAACATAATGCCTATTCGGGATTAGAAATGAAAGATGTCGATACAAAGTCTTTAGAATCGATGAGAACTCGCAATTGCAATCAAGTTGTGTCTTTTTCTTCTCTTCGTCTCTGCAGCATTGCGAAGCATTGTTTTCTGTTCGTTTGTTCTGTGGATATTAGTATTGAATATTGAATACGGGTATTGAATATTGAATACGGGTATTGAATATCGAATATCGGATATTGAATACGGGTATCACGATTGAACACATGGATATGGATAATCAATGACTCGAACCGAATGCTTTTGATTCTTTGATTCGCTTCTTGCTTCTTGCTTTGCTTCACCCGAAAAGAGACAACTAGAATTAGAATTATCAAAGCATACTTGCAGAGAATAGCAATCAACTGATCAGCTGGGATTCTTCTCATCGTAGTCCTAATGGTATTTCAATCATCGTACAACCATCTTGAATCCAACTCAAGATTTCACACATCCATGAATCCAAATACAACTCTTAACTTTACTGCGGGAGGCTCAAACTCGATATTTCATACATCCATGAACACTTACAACAGTACAGCTAGTAGCATAGCTAGTGGCAATGTAGCTAGCAACACAGCTGAACTACCCACAAGAATCGACGTGCCGTCCATCCCCTATCCTCCTTCTGCGACTCCTTCTCCGAGACCACCACATCAAAAAGCAATGTTGTACCTTAGTCCGTACACAATCTTCTTGGCCACCGTCGTAGTTAGTATTGGTTCTCACGAGAATTATTCAGATTTGTCAGATTAAAAGGATCCGTAGACGGCAACAGAGAGAAGCAGAAGCACGGTGGAATGGGATTCTGAGTGGAAGCAATTTATTGTACAATGGAGTCACAATCAATCTTCCAAGAGGTGGTGGTTCTGTTCCGATTTCTCTCGATACGGAAGATCGAATCAAGCTCTACAAACGAACCTTTGAACAGAGCAAGCTCAATCACACTCTCACCAAAGAAGATTTCGAAGAACCCAACAAAAGTGATTATAATGATGATGATATCGAAGAAACCAACAACAATAACGACAATAACGAAAATGATGACAAAAAGGATGAAGAATCGCAAGATTACTATTACGACGACGACGAGGCTCCTTCTCTGTACTTGGATCTGGACAACAACAACAATACTACTACTGAAATTGACAGTAACAGTCCTACAAAAACCGAAATCGACAATCGACAATGATAATAGCCAAAAGCAACAAGAACAACAAGAGAAACCTCCTGCTACGACTAATGACAATAATGACAATGGCAATAATGATGATGATGATGATAATGACGACAGCAATGATTCCTCAATCACCATCCGAACGAAAATTCCTGGCACTTGCATTATTTGTTTCGAACACTTTCAGGTCGGAGACACCATCGTCAAGAGCGAACACACAGATTCCTGCCACCACGTCTTTCACGAGGATTGCATGGTTCGCTTTTTGGCCAGCAATTCCGAACGCAACAAGCCAACATACACCTTGGACGATACTACTGGTAGGAACGAAACGAGTTATTCGGACAATCCCTGTCCAACCTGTCGGCATCCCTTTTGTACCGTCACGCAAGACGAAATTGTTCTGGCGGTACTTTTGAAATCGATGCGTTTTGCCCTTTTACAGAATCGCGAAAACAACAACAACGAATCGAACGAAAACAACAACGACAACAACAACAACAACAACAACAATAATGAGGACAACGAAAACGATGTGGAGAATCCTGCACTTACTGTCATTCCGGATGTCTCGAGTGAATATATTGCCAATGCCGATGTGACACTCAGGATTTCCAATGACGACGACGACGAGAGTCATCCGATGGAATCTGTCGACGAAGAAGAGGCGCAAAATTCATAATTCGCAACTGCGTGTCACAATTTGACATGACTAGCGTCACAATAATACACTAATACAAACTAAACTACATATAGATCATGCACGAGAACAAGAAACTCATGGCAATGGTATTATAATCCTTTTTCTAGAAATAAAAAATCATTACTAACGAATACATATAATTCATCGAAGTGATCATCATAATTAATCTGTTGCTGCAGTTACGTCCACCAAACATCAATGTCGCACTTGATGTGTCCGGTGACCAATCCACCCTCGATCAATGTCTCCTGCAGGCGGAAGGGAACGATGTCCAAATTCATCATCATGATTATGGGACAGTGCCTTTCCCCCCAAATCTGCCATGATGGATTCGTACAGTTTGGAGGCACCGCTCTCGACGCGGTGAATCGCTTCGGCAGCCTTTTTCACGGCAGGTGGAAGTTTTGCGTCCAAAGCATTGCTGCTTCCCAGTTTCAAAGCATTGGCTGCAACCGCTCTCATGGCAGGAGATGGCTTTGGAACCAACTGATATTGATACCCCGCGGTAAGATTGGGATTGGAGCCACCACGCTTCAGCTTTGCAGATTTTCCCTTGGGATCTTCTTTTTTGTTGATACGTCTCTGGGAGGCAGGGCGTTCGTCTCCCAATCGTCTATTCGATCCAGCACGCTCACTCATTCGTCGAGAGGATCCAGAGCGTTCATCTCCCAATCGTCTATTTGAGCCAGAGCGTTCGCTTTCAAATCGTTCTAATCGTCGAGAGGATAAACCGCTTCCCATGCGCTTTTTCGAATTCATGCGCTCCAAGCGATTCTGTTCCGAAATGTGCTGGTGAGACGACGAGCGGGTCATTCCCTTTGGTTTTTCCTTGGCGGGTTTTTCTCTGGAGCAAATGAGCAAATGTGCCAGGTTGAGGCAATGAGCCCCAATCACGCTGTTGCCATTCTTGGTGTCGACGAGAGAAAAATGCAGCTGGGCACCCGTAAAGTCGATTGGACGTCCGTGTTCTGTGTGTGTCTGCAGTGCAAAGTAAACGTGTTCGTCTTTCCAGATGGGACGCATCGTCTCTTTGGAGGAGGGTGTCGAGGGAAATTTGGAATCCTTTGCTTTCTTGGTGGTGGAAGTTTCGCTGGGTTTGGCGTTGTCTTTCAAAGCTTTGCCAAGCCCTCCCAGGCCAAATCGTCGTTTCTTGCCCGAATCGTCGTGCAAAACAACAGCCTCGGATGGATTTGCCAGGAACAATACCTTTGGATTGGGGAGTTCTGCCTTGTCCTGATGACGAATTTGATCGTAATTGCTTGGGTGGATGACGCATTCAATGTTGGTGACAAAGAAATGTATGGTTTCTCGATCGGCATCAATGTTTCCCTTGGAAGTCTTCGGAATAATGTCATCAAAATCGTCAAGGGATTTGTTCTTTTCCTCTGCCTCCAACAAGAGCTCCGCGGTAGACTTCCACCTCAACTCTCGATTCAAGCGAATGGAAAATCCACTTCGAATGGGCTTGTGATCCGAGGACGTGAATCCCTCAATGGGTTCGTACAGCAACAGTTTTGTTGCGGCATCCAATCTATCGGCATTTTTGAAAAGAATGCGATCTGTATACGATGGTGATCGCTTGGGATTGTACAGATATCCGTGTTGTCGATCGACCTTGAAGGTTGGCGGGAAATTACAATACGCGGTTTTGAAACCCGAAAGAACCAGTTTCTTGGAAAGTGTTTTGGTAAGCTCGTCATATTGATTCAATATCCTCCAGTCACGACGTTCGACGATGTTGTGAGAAAATTGAATATGCCGATCCGATCCCACCGCTACGTCGGTAAGTTTTGTTCGATAGTTCAAATCCCCCATGGCGAAGGTAAAGTGGGAAGATTGCGACGCATCAAAGTATTTGCTGTTGCTTGTTTCCATGAGAATGTCCTGGAGAGAATCATTTCTCGCCCTTGTAATGCTTCGCACCCTCGTGCGCTTCCAAGTGGGCTGTCATAAAGGACAATTTTGTAGTTTTGTTGACAGCCACCTCGGCCAAGATTCCACCCTTGTTGGCAAGTCCCGCCTTTCCCGTAGCATGGTAGCCCACGGACAAGACGTCGAGGCTCTGCATTAAATCGCTATTCGCTTTTCCTGCCTTGTAATATATAAACAGGCGCATTTGACCAAACTGATACGATAGAGCTCGCTTGTAGCCCGGTAATTGATTCGACTCAAGCGCATGGTGAAGGACATCCGTATCGCTCCATTTTTTTTCTTTGGGCGTGACATTTCCCTTCCCGCTAGTGCTTTCATCGAGAAGCGAGAAATCCTCATCGTCATCTGTATCCTCGGATGAAAATGTGTCTGCCCTGGAAAGAGTTGTACTCTCGTCCTCATCCTCTCCCACGACAGGCGGTGACGTACGCAACGGTCGTCTCGTGTGATCTTTTCCACCTCCCGCAAAGGTATCGATTGTCTTGGCAGTTTTGGAGGTTGCCTTGGAAATTTTCTTGAGAATGCTCTTTCCTCGATCTTTCTTCTTTAGTTTCGTTTTCGACTTAGTGCTTTTCATTTCCTCACTCAGAGCCTCATCATCGTCTCCTGCTTCTAAAACACGATCCAGAGGCAGAAGATCCCCGTCGTCTGTAAGGCTACCAATGGATTCCGCATCGCTATCATCATCACTATCGCTGTTGTTATCATCTGTGGCATCATCGAAACTCCCTGTTGTTTTCGACGTCCTTTGTCGATTTTCGGGTTTCGATGACAATTCTTCTTCCAATGATTGCTTCTGCTTTTTGTCGCTCGTAGAAAAAGTAGCTTCCTGCATTCCAATGACGATAATATCGTAGCAACCAAGTTCGTGTTGATTCGGATCTTTGCCTTTATCATTTGTCTTGTTGACAGGATAACGAATTTCGAATTTTTTGATTCGTTCCATTTCTTCTTGTGAAATTTCTGCCGAGTTGATCTTGGGAGCTTCAGGTACCTCATGGGTATCGTTCGTCTGACCCTTGCCGCTTCGATCTCTCTTTCCAGCACTGCTCCCGTCGGCTTTATCGCGAGTTACAGATCTACTGCGGGCACGTGCGATAACCCTGCGCAGGGGCGACTTACTGCGGGACAAAACAGGACCCAATGGTGACTTACTCCGCATTCTTCCTCTTCGCATTCCCGGCTTGGGTGACTTTTGCACTTCGCCAGTGGTTGCAGAATCAAAGCTCTTTCTCCTGACTCCAGGTCCTGGGGAGGATGACCCTTGCGCTTCGATAGTAGTACCATCAACGCTCCTTCTCCTCCCAACAGAGTTTCTGGGCCTTGGGGAAACTAAATTCGGAGTTTGGGGTGCGTTTGATTCGGAAGTGCCACTCTTGCTGCGAACAACCCTTCGAAGCCCAGTCGGCGTTCGGGGTGACTTTTTGTTATGACCAGGAGACATACGGTTTTCGTCCATCTTTGATGCATCGATACTCTTGCTCCGAAGTTTTCGTTGCCGTGGTGTCGTTGGATCCTTGTTAATATTGTTGGATCGGGAGCGTCTAACACCACGGCGAGGCTCCCCTTTGGGTGTTTGCGGTCGTTCTAGTTCGGACTTCTTACTGCTGGCTAATAACTCATCTGTTCCCGACTGGCTTGAGCGTGACCGCCTCGGAGGCCTGCGTTTGTCTCCATCACTCGTCTGAATTTGTGGTGGTCTTCCCTTTTCTCTTTGCCATGTCATTTTTGTCTCCTTTGGAGTTTTGGGCCTCGGCATTTCGGTTACATTCTTATCGTCTGCATCAAAGGGATTTGCGTTGTCTTTGAGGGATTCCAAATAGGCTTCGTAGGAATCTTGTTGGGGTAGAAGGCTATCATTGCTCTTTCCTTTCTTCCCTTTTCGCAAGGCTGTGTTGGAAGAACGGGATTCTGATGGATCTTTGGATTTTCCACGACGTGCCGGCTTTTGCGGCTTGGTTTGACTTCCCAAGAGGCCTCCACTGTTGGTTTTTACTGTTTTTTGGCCCTTCCTCTTTGGTGATCCCGGGGCTTGTTGTCCCTCTATCGGCTTCTTTTGTATGGACGGTGGTGGCAGTGGGGGATTCATCCGGACGGGAAACTGAGTTTCCGAAACAAGTTTCCCATCCTTCGGTATCCAAGCATTCCAAGAATCGGCATCAGGTGGAGCATTTCCAAGATTTGCTGTGCAAACCAGCAGATTGATATTCTTGAAGGTTGAGGAACTCAGATCAGGAGGTGGGAAGCACCGGCGGCAAGGAATGAGCATGCGGAGGGGTCAGCGGCAACTGTGGTTGCTGGAGCTTTCGCGATGATAGTTGGCGATTGGGTTTCGATCTGGGGCTTTTACCTACGGGACTACTGGGTTGTTTTTGTTTCCGAGGCGAGCTTGATCTCGGTCTGGATGTCGATCTCCTCCTCGTTCTCGATGTCGAACGCCTTTTCTCTGGGGAACCACGCCGCTTCATTGGTGAACGGTCCTTTCTCCCCCTTCGAAACTCTTGAGAGCCTTTCCCCGATCCATCTCCTTGTTTGGAATGGTCCTTCAGTTGTTCAGTTTTATTTCGGAAGGCTTTCTTTGCGTGGAGATGATCTTCTTCGCCCAAGCTATCAAAAGACAAAGTCGAAGACGCTGCCGTCGAGAGTGACGAAGTTTGAATTTCTGGTTTGGGTGATAGGGAATTGACAATGGCCTCTTCTGTTTTCTCGTAGAAATCTTTTGTCTGTGCCATTGTGGATGTCTCCCTATCAATTGATAACAGCCCTCTCCCTCGCTATGGATTCGTTTCCTTCTTGAGATCTCGTGGCGTTACAAGGGATGCAGTAGTATAGCTTTTATGCTATCAATGAAATTAAAGCAAATCAAACAGAAATGCAATGTGAAACGAGTTCAGATGTGAAGTAAGCAATTCCTAAGTCTGGACCGAAAATAGGGACATGTGCTTTTTCATTAAGCGCGACATAAGTCGAAGCTTCACTTCTGAAAAAACAATGGAAACGTGCTGAGATTTGATCGTAGATTCCCCTTGTTCGAGTTTTCAGTGAATATGGTATTTTTTGCGTATCACCCCTTGTTGCTCTCTAAAAATGACCGATGGGCATATACTATTTTTCCCCGAATTCGTGATTGAATATGACCTCAGGCGCGCCCTTTTCAGGTATGCCCGTCTAATACCGTCATGGCTTTTTCTTTCCGTGAGAATTATCAACTCTATAAATTCTAAACCTCTAGAGTACGTACTTGTAAATAGCTGAATCGTCCACCATCTTCACGAAGAACAAATAAGAATTCTACAATGAAAATAAAATAAAGGCAACCAATTGGATGAAGCCGATGATTGAGTTGTCGTAGTGAACTTTTGCTCGTCGTCGTCCTCAAAGAAAAGGAGAAAAAAGGGAGGGAAACAAGGTACGACACGAAGGAGAGGAATAAGGAGCAACAGTTGCCCTCGTCTCGTACTATGTCTTGTTGTCATTCATTATTCATTCTACAAATTCTTGTTTCAGATTTTGAAAAACTATTGATATTATTGTACTGGTGTACACTATTTACTAAAAAATCATCCAGTTTGTCCCTCGTATGCATAGACACTACGAAGACTTCTTTTTCGCTCGAAAAGATAGGGTTTCCGATGCTGTAGTTGGTGATTTTGTTGCTGTTGCTGCTATGGAATTGTTGCTTTGTTGCGGGGTACCGTTATGATTGCATATGTTCATTTGCTTGCGCCGATCAATGTTCGATAATCTTGTCGAACGTACGAGGAATGGGTTATTGTTGAAATGATGCTCGAGTATTTTGTTTTCCCGTTTTCCCGCCGTGGGTCTTTTGGATGCTCCGCAATTATCATCACGATCACAATCGTACGTCTCGAATCTTGGTGATGAATACTGGAATGCCGGTAAATCCTGGTTCGGCAAAGGGTGGGCCCCGGCAACCAAACAAATATTTCCAGTAGTGTTCACTTCCGAACCATCCAATCATAAAGGTAGGCAATCCATTCTTGATGCGTGCACTTGGCTCCCAATATTGTTCCAGCTCCCCAGCCAGGTCAAACTCGGATTGAAAACTTTGGGAATTGCCGTGCATTGGAAAGTCCCCCGAAGCAAGACACCCACAAGCCATACGAGGCTGAATTATAAATACAAATCGCATTGAGTAGGTATCAAAATATCACAGAAGAAGACATACAATGGCAAAATCAATCATAAATGTGAGAAAATTCAACGAATGCGTAACGAAATGTAGTATTTCCACAATGAGAAACTCAAACTGCTCGCAACAAACGATTTGTCATAATATTGCGACAATAAAGAGGTTCCAAACATAGATACACCTATATACGATATTCCCTTTCTACTCACCGCGGGGTATATCCGAGACCAACCCACTGGCGATTGCGCCTCGAACGTTGAATTCGTCGCTTTCACCACGTCCTTGTGAGCTCCCTTGGAAATCCACATGCCCTCGTTACCAAAAAACTTGTCGGGATCTCGTTCGGCATGCCACCGATCCTCGTAAATGCTTGCCAGGCAGTCTTTGGAAAAGAACCAAAAGACCCAGGTGCGTCCCGCCTTGAGTGCCCAACCAAAGACTTTGGAGATGGTCAGATCCGCCAAAAATCGTTCCCAGCGAATCAAGAGGGCATCTTTGGCTTCATCGACGAGCCTGCAGACTTTTGCCTCGCATCGACGAGCCAAGCAAACATGTTCTGGTTTGTGCCCAAAATTACCAAAGGCATAGAACGGATTTGGTTGTGAAGGTGGTGATCGATTGATGAATGCCTTTGATTTCGTAGGAGAAAATGTTGTCATGGCTCCCGTCGCTGCCCCGGCCTCTGCAAAAAGGAGAGGATGATTTCCCGTTGAGACACCGAGAAGAAACGTGAGCAAGAGAAAGACAACGGAAGGTTGAAATCGACTGCTGCATCGAAGACTTGCTTGCTTTCGTTGTATCAAGTTATTCTCATTGATATTCTTAGAAACAAGATCGGAAGCTGATTGCGACGAATCTTGAAATTCTCCATCCGATTCTGACTTTACAGAAAAGCTTGGGTTGACAAGACTTTGCATTTTCAAGTTGGGGGTTGTCGAAGAAGAGGATATGTTGATTATCGTATTGTGCTGGTTGTGCAGAAAAGGTCTCACGGCGTTCCGATAGTATTTGATGGCATGGTGGTTCTCGATGATGACTGAAGCGGAGTAGTATTATTCTGTACTGGTATGTCATATGTAACTGAACAACGATGAATCATTCCTGATGGTTTTCATGACATGATTTTTTCTGTCTCGAGCGATCTTTTTCTAGGATTGGTTGACGGTTGTTCAACAATAGACCTACGTAGATACCTTACTACTCGTTACTACGTAAGGTACATACACAACCCGGAATGTGGAGTGAGACGGATGTGCGGACGGACGGGTTGAATGTTCGCCTTCTCCGGTTTTCGGTGGTACTTGCACACGGACAAGATATTCGTGCCACTATTGAATTGTTTGTTTTTTGAGAGGGATTTTTTGTTATGGATCGGAAGCAACGGTGAACTGTGTGACAAATTCGGTACGCCGGCCAACCAAATTTTTCGTAACATTTTTCACTTCGTTCATTTTTCTGCGACCCTTTGGCTCATTTGGTGAGGTTCGCCTACTTTGATTAGATGTCTATTGGCGGCATGTTCTATTTTGGTGGGATTTCTTTACGTTGAGGTGCGATTCGTTTCTTCTTTTTCTTTGTGTCAAGTGATCAGAATTATCTTCATCTAATTCACAAAAAGAAGCACGATACTGCACATGCAGTAAAACCACTCGGAAGTGCTCTAATATCACATATTCATTCATCTCGGATATCTATTCATCCCAAACAAACAATAGGAAGAAAGACAACCAAGAAAAGAACATAATCAATAGTTAGTACTACCAAGATGGTTGATCCACCAGAATCTCCAAGACCAGGAAATCCCCTACAAGATCCGTCTGCCCGCAGTCGAAGCAGCGGCTCGAACGATTCGTCGTTCGTGCGAGATGTACAAACCGACTCGGGGAAGTTTGTCGATAGAAGCGATGATGGCCTCGTGGGAGGCGATCCCGAAGGAGAGTACGAGAGCGAGGACGACAGCAGCAGCGGTTCCGAATCTACCAGCGATGAAGGAGACTCCACACACGCAGAATCCATCAATCCAACACGTCAGGACTCCTACGAGAACTTTGAGACAATTTCCTCCCGTGATATCGAATCCGATACCAAAGGCCACAGGACCTGGGATTCAAAAATGTCTGTCGATTCGGCGACGACTGACGAACCCTTCTATGACGAAAGCACAGGATACTCTTCCAGCCGCCGCCAATACCGTCCGTCTGTCCAGGCACACTCGCAAAGCACGGACCTCCAATCTTCTCTCGCATCCAATATTGGACTCTTTCGAAAGATGGGAATGTCAACCTCGATCCGTCAAATGCAAACACTCCCCGATGAAGAAGACGGAATCACGAAGACCGAGGAACCAAGGCATGCGACCTTCCCATCCAATCGTCTATTGGTACTTTTGCTTCTTTGCATCATTTTGTCTTTTGGTACTCTCCTTGGAGTTCTCACCTATTACATCTGGAATAAGAATAGTCTCGCTCCGATGGTGCCACCTGGAAGCAATGCGGCCGATTTTGATATTAAATCAGGAGTAGAGAACGTTCCAACCGACAAGGAACTCTATGCCTTGTTTGCGGAAATTTCGGGAGATGCCGTATCCGCAAAAGGCACGCCCGCCGCTCAAGCTGCGGAGTGGATGATTAACGATGATCCTGGAAAGATGAATCAGGACCTCCTTCCACGATCTGCTGAAGGCTGGCAGCAGAGATACATTCTTGCCTTGACGTACTTTTCGACTACCACAGGCTATGGTGACAACAAAACTGACACCAAGTGGCTTTCTTGCAACCCTCGAACGGATGGCATTGATAACTGCCTTTTCGCCTACCCCACCGCGCTTCCCAACGGTCAGGTTATTTACGACCCCGTTCCCTCATACCGTTGGCTGAGTGATTCCGATGAGTGTCTCTGGGGTGGAGTTGGCTGCGTCGCCAAGGTCTACTCCGATGCAGATGCCGCGGCAGGAGCCATTGTCGGATCAGCAGTTTCTTCCATCATGTTGGCAGATCAAAATCTCAATGGCAAAATTGTCACCGAGTTGTTGAGCCTTCCGGAGCTTACGGTGCTCGATCTCTCCTACAACGGACTTTCGGGAACTGTCAGCGAGGGTTTTGGGAATCTCACGAGTGTCAAGCTCTCGAATAACGCGATTACCGGGAAGATTCCTCCCTCTATGATTGGCGAAGAGAGTCCTCTGGAAGTGCTTGATCTCGGATACAACAAGATTTCCGGAGCAATTCCGACAGGCATCAGTCTGTCTACCTCCTTGAAATCCTTGTCTCTTGGCAACAACGAATTGACCGGAACCATTCCCATTCTTGGCAACATGCCACTGGAAGTCTTTCACGCAGAAAGCAACGAGCTCGTTGGAATCTTGCCCTTCGACTACGGCTACATGGGCGAATGGCCCAGCACCCTCAGGGAATGGTGGGTCAGCGACAACCTTCTGACTGGGTATCTTCCCGAGGGACTTGGCTTTTTGACAAGTTTGGAAGACTTCCGAGTCAGCGGAAACTATTTCAAAGGGACAATTCCCGAATCGATCGGCACTATGGATCGTCTCTTTCGATTCGAGGTCGACGATAACCGATTGACAGGAACAATCCCGGAAGCCATTGCAAGCATGTCTTCACTACGGGATGTTAGCGTTCAGTTCAATGGCCTGACCGGAACAGTTCCAACGGACTTGTGTTTCCTGGATTCCATGGTCAGCCTCGAGGCCAATTGCTTGTTCATGGAAAGTGAGGCTGTTGTGGCCCGGGAGAACTATGTACGAGACGAAAAAGCAAAAGAAGCCGAAGCACAAGCGCAAGCTCGACAAGATGCCATTGCCAAGGCCAACTCGATTAGCAAGGGAAGCAACACCGATGTGATTCCAGTATTTTCGTCCCTGGAAGAGGCGGTTGCTGCTGCGCGAGCGGGCGGCTATGTCGACACACCAAGTTCCAACGACCCAAATGCTCCCGCCCAAAAGCAAGGTCCTTTCGAATACACCGAAATCGATTGCCTTTGCTGCACTACGTGCTGCAACCCCGATACAGCTGAATGCTTGACATTCTCAACAAACAAGCTGACCATTGAGTCGCCTACATCCTATTTGAGTACTAGCGGCATGTTGACGAACCCGACGAAAGATATTAAAAAGATGGAAGTGCACAACATGTTGGTATAAAGAACAAAGCCAACGTGCTGTGATGAATGGAAATTAGTGACACAAAAATTGTATATTAATGTTATAAGCCAATTGGGTTTGCTAATTGTTTTGGAAGAAGCTAGAATTCAAAACTTGAAGATTCCTCCATACATCTTAATAGGAGGAGTGATACTTCTTATTCGATGCGTTGAAGTAGAAAAGTCAAAAGTCCTGTTACGCGTCTTCTTTTGTGATTCCCATTGCATGCAAGATTCCATTGCAGCATGCAAGAATCCATTGCGCACCACCAACAGAAATTTCATGTGTTGTGGTTCGTTGTCCAGCTTAATCTGAGGGCATGAAATTTTGGCAATTGTGTTGTGTTCTTGATGTCACAGCGTTGGGGATTACATTCTCCAGAACTGTAGTTGTAGTTGTTGGAGATGGTTGTATTTTGAGAAAGGCGATTGTTATTTGATTGCGGGTGGTGGTGTTGAGGATTCTAATTTTATGTGACAAAAATCTATGCCAAATTTTTAGGATTATGTCTCCGTAGTATATATGTTACTCTTCCACGACTACGGCGGAAATTCTGATTCGTAACTTCACAGATAGATGACATTAAGACTGTTCCACTCTGTTCGTGACCCGAGGTCATCACAAATTTCAATAAGTTTGTACATTGAATTATGGAAAGACTGCCAATCTGTTTTAGGCCATTAAAATATATAATCCCTTCACTAAAACCAAAACGACCAGCCCCGTCACGTCTCTGTTACAGTAATGCCGCTTAAATCTGAATACTCGTACAATTGCAAATTCAAGTATACGACTAGGTCGACCATTTCGAGGGGCGATTGATTCCCAGTTTCACGAAAGCTGTATGTGCCAGAAAGCACCATAAATATTGCTGAAAACCCTTCCATTCTTACCGTACAAAACACCTTAACCTTCTCTTTCTTTATCGTCTATACTACAATACAAACAACCCAATACGGTGTCTCTTCAATGAGGACGTTCCAAACGCTTAGGTTCAAAAAGAGAAGAGCAAGACCAAAGGAGGTAGTACAGCAAACGACTTCGCCGAAAAGAAAAGCATTGATAGAAAGCATCTGACGTTTATGATCAAACCAAGTTGCAGTGGACAGAATTTATTGCTATTTCATTTGAGACCTCTTTCAGTATCTATCGATTTCGACGATAGGATAGATAAGGATCCGTGAATTCATTCGTATCGATACAATCATCTAGACAATCATCTAGACGTGAACTTTTGTCGCTAGATCGAGAGGAAGAGGAAGGCTCCCGTTAACGAAAGCTGTATTCAGATTCAGATTCAGATTCAGATTCGATCCATGCAAAAGAGAAAATCGAAACACATCACATCACACACCACGACACACAACAACAAAGAATCATCCTTTTTGACATGGAATAATCCTAAACTTCGAATCTTCTACTCGCATCGATTAGCAACAACTTCAAAATGACTCTGAACGCGAGCAGACAACCCAAACAGGAGCACTTTGGAACATCTCCAGACTTGAAAAGGCAGGTTGGTCTGTTGGCCGGAAAGACCGCCAAGAGACGATTGAACGAACTCCGAAGTACCAGCCGACTGCCTCGTGCCCATCACGATTTTTTGTCGGATCACGAGAAACACTATCCCGACGACGATGAGGACTTTGAGGATCTCCACAAGCCGATGCGCCTGAGCTGGGACGAGATTTTCGTCGAAGACATGCTTGGAATGGGAGGGTTTGGATCTGTTTGTCTCGTCACCTGTCCGAAACTGCGGAAACAAAGGGAAAAAGAAGAAAGGGAAGCCACCAACAAAAGAAATGGAATGACTACCTCGATTTATGGAGATGGTGGAGATGGAAACGATTCCATGAATGCAAGTTTTGCCATGACGGTTGACGATTCCTCCATGGGTGGGAGCATGATGCTCTCCTATGCCAGTTCTACTACCGCGACAGGATACAATCAGATGCTGGATCCCAACAAGTACTATGCTTGTAAATCGCTAAGCAACAAGACCATCAAACAGGCCAACGTTCGAGGATTCGTACAGGCTGCCGCTGATCTTGTTCAAGAGGCCTTTTTGTTGAGCCACATCAATCCGCATCCTAATCTTGTACGATTATACGGAATTCCGGTGGGGAGCATCGAATCTGCCTTTGATTGTGGATCGGACGCCAGCGGGTCGGATCTGGGGTATTTTCTGATTCTGGAAGCGCTCGGGGGTGGCATTCTCAGTGACAAGGTATACGATTGGAGACAAAAACAGGTAAATATGCTGAGGGAACAAAACATTCTCCGCAAGCGACGCGAACAACAGCAGATGCTAAAAAAACAATCCCTGGTACCACCGACTTCACCAACCCTCAATAGCTTTTTGGGAAGTCCCGACGAACAGCGCAAATCTCACACGGGCCGACGGAATAGTAATGCGTCTGGTTCCAAGGGAACAAACAGCACTGGGAGCAACGGGGCGAACGAAACCAACGCCGAAACCCTCAACACGACGGGAAACCCTGCCGTTTACCAGATTCCAAGCCTCGAGGAGCGATTAGATATTGCGCTCCAGATCGCGTCGGGTATGCAACACTTGCACGCCCACGGGATTGTCTTTCGAGATTTGAAACCACACAATGTGGGCTTATCGATTTCCTATGCACCGAATCACAATAACAACAACAACAACAACAACAACACCAGCAACGATTCCTCGACGAATGGTTCCTATGCAACAGCGCAATCACCGCCGTCGCCTCCCCAACTAACACAACTCACATGGAGGCTCTTTGATTTCGGACTTGCCCGGGAGGTTCCTGTATCGGCGTTTTCGTCGATATCCAATAGGACGCAAACGATGGGTGGGGCAGCAACAGTCACGCCTGGAGGATTCACAAAAACTGTATATCACAGTGAATACAAGACAAACAAAAACAACCACAACAACTTTACATATGGATACAACCAATCGGTTGCATCTTCGACAACAGCAACAGATCCTTCTGTTTGTTACGGCAAGGCGGGATCTCTCCGGTACATGGCACCGGAAACAATGGGAGGACGTTGGATGCGCTCCAGCAAACACCAAAATTCGTGCTGCTTTGCGACCTTTGGAAGCGATGTCTACGCCTTTTCTATTGTCTTGTGGGAGTTGGTAGGCCTGTCGAATTTTGATAAGAAATACGACAACAATCCGGAGGAATTCGAATCCGCTGTTTGCGATCGAGGCCACCGTCCCGCGATGGAAGCACTCGACAAAGCGATTGAGATGGACGCTGGTTCTCCAAACGATTCGCCGTCACAGCAAGCTGCCCGAAAAGCCCGGCATGCCAACATTCGGGAGTTGGTTTACGCATGTTGGAGGGAAGACTACCGACAACGGCCAAATTTTGACTTTATTGTGGCAACCCTGAAGGAAATGTTACCCAACGCGAACCATGCCGAAAACGAAACGGCGGATGATATCGATGATAACACGGTGGCAACCGACAATTTGTTAAACGAAAGCGAAGTTGATTTTAGTTTCCAGAAACCACATCCACCGCAACATCACCATCATCATCAGCAATCCTACCAGCATCACCATCCACAATCCTACCAGCATCACAACCAGGCATTGAGTCGCATGTCGAATCACTCTCACATGAGCGGCAGCGGTCGATCCAGACGTCGATTGATGCGAAAAATGTCTGCTCGAACCCTTTCGAGTCGTTCGATGCTATCGGCCACGTCCATGTCCAACCATTCCATGGTTCTCGAGGATGTCTTTGAGGTGGAGACGGAATACAGCAACAGTGCCGGAAGCAATAGAAGTAGCCAGCACAAAACAAGCAGCCACCACGGTCACGAATCTTTGGATAGCGATGATGTCGATGACGACAGCGACGACGAATCCATGGCCAATGATTATTCCATTGCAAACGATTCGCTCATGAACGAATCTGTCATTACCATTACGAATAGAAATACGGCGAGCAATCGGTATATGGAGTATTGTGCGGAATGTGACGACGAAGCGGAAAACGAAAATGCCGAATTCGCAAAAGACAATGGCGAATACGAATACAAAAGCTACGAAAAGAAAATTGATGATGACCCACAAGACGATTCGGAATACCAAGAAGCACCTATGGAGAATGCCAACCCTACGGCTACCTTGGAAGGTGTCGCTGACTGAAGGTAAAGCGGAAGACAAAGCCCGTCGCAAAAAGAAATCCAAAAAGAGCAAAAAGAGCAAGAAAAAGGACAAGACTGCTGCAGCGGAACAAATTTCGTAAAGGGTGGAAAATTTTGAGCAGAAAGCCTTCACGCCATTTGATTTTTCATTTTTCCCACAATGTGTGTGAGTGAGTGAGTGTGCCACTCAACTCATTTCCCCCATTACGATTCTATAGTGTCGCTTTCCGATGTCATTATGTTCTTTTGGATTGGACCACAATCGATGAAAATGCGTTGAAAATGCGTTTTCACTATGCTGTCGGTTGGACTGCTTGATGCTGATATCCATCATTGTTCAGATTGCCCACGCAAGAAAACAAAAAGATCCATTACTACTACAACTATCAACAATTAACAACAATAATAACCTTTTAATTTTTGAAAAAAATGCAACTTCTAAAATCGATTTATGGATTGTTATAGTTCGTCATCATATCATACTCCAAACAGACACACGTAGGTTACGTCCGCATTTTTGTTGGGTACCTGCTTGAGACGCTTGAGGGAACACAGACGCTGTAGGATCGACCGTGCCGTCAATTCCCCGTGACCGAAAAACGCACAGTTCTCCCGGAGTTCCTGTTCGGACACAGCGAATTTTGTCAAGTGCGATACCTGGCTTGCATCAGCTGCGTCTGTCTCCGTAAATGCTGCTGCTGCTGTGGCGTTTGTTGTTTCCAACATAGACGCCAGAGCTTTTTCGAGAACGATTCGATTGGAGAGAGTCCATGTTCCAGACGACATTTTGTATTTCCTCGAGTGCTTCGTTCACGTCGTAACGGCTAATGTGTGGGCCAAAGCGTGCGTGTTGTTCGAGTTCTTGTTCCGTGACGGGAACAAAGGAGGGACGGTCCAATGTGGTATTGTCATTTTCGTGTTGTGCTTCGGTATCATTGGTTTCGTTACCAACAGAAGTTGTATTTTCGTCTTGGAACGAAATAATGCGTTTGTAGGGTGTAGTAGTCCTTTTCACAGTGTCTCTCGAATGATGCGAACGATCATGAGGGGATTGGTAATTGCTATTGTTGATGCTGTCGTTGCTGTTGCTGTGGTTGGCGTTGGAAAAATTTCTCGACCGCAAGAGACCGTTTCGTCGCGTGAAACTACCACTCTCGTTGCTACGAATGCTGCTTCCGGTGCTTCCCACCGACCTTCTCTGTGTAGTAGGTGTTTGTATTGGTTCCTCCCAAGATCCAGCCATGCTCTGGCGATAACTATTGTGGATGTTGCTGCTTCCAAGCGACGAGAAGGAAATCTCTGTTTCTGCTTGTGTTTCTGTTTCTTCTTCATCTTCAAGAATACCACTGTTATTCACATAGTCATGCTCATAGTCATGCTCATAGTCATGCTCATCATTCTCTTTTTGATCCGCAATCTTGTTCTGTTCGTCCTTCTCTCTGAGTTGGAGAGCTTCCATCAATCCCTGTATCAGAGACGCCTGTTCGTCGGCTTCTTCTCGCAAAACCGTTTCGAATTTGTGAAGGGCATTCTTTTCCTCATTAATGATTTGACGCAAAACAACAACCTTGTGTTCGACGCCCGTCACCAAATCGTCGAGCTCGATAAGCTGATCCGCGACCGCTGTGGCTGTGCTTCCATCGTATTCTAAATCGTCTTGTTGTTCTTGGCATTGCTTCAATAGATCGGCCATGTCTGTGATTTGGCGAATGGCAGCAGCATCTGCCGCTAACGAACGAAGAGTAGAAGAAAAGAGATCCACAACATCATCCGTTTCGGCTTGGTATTCGTCGAAATTGTCATTCATATTGTTATTCATATTGTTATTCATATTGATATTCATATTGATATTGATATCATCATTGAAAGTGTCATCGCTATGGATAGGTTTGCTTCTCGCGCTTATTTCCACACTGTCATTGTTGCTGTTGTTTTCTTCTCCGAGGTGCTGATTATGATTGTGATTGTGATTGTTCATTTTATTTTCTGTTTGTATAACAACAGTTGTTCTTGTCAGATGTATTGCAATACAAGCATTGATCAGAAGAGCTTCTTCTCATTGTCGATGTTGCAACTACAATTACTGTACGAGTAGTACAATGACGATTGTTATTCTGACATCCTCAAAAATCGACGATTGGTTTTCAAAAATTCAAAATTGTTTTGCCAAGTTGGCGCGATTGATTTTCACACGCCTGTCTTAACAGAGTAGCTACGTATGCTTTATAGGTATCATGTATGGATACGATCCTTCACCTCAGACCATCCAATCTCCAGAAAGGCCACAATCAAAAATCACAAACATCATCATCATCATCAATTATTAATTCTTATTTCATATTCTTGTGACATACCACAACATTCCAGCATCTAACGGTCAAACGGAACTGTGGTCCAAACCCAACACCAAAGCTCTCACAAACTCTGTGCGAGAGTTGCACCTACGCTGCTAACATCTCGTTTCGCTTCCAATTTGGATTTCTTTTCTGCGTACAGTAAACACAAAATGACGCGATAATCGTAGAACAGTATTCAACAAAGTGAAAGCAAATCGAAACAATGACAAAATCATCCAAAGATCCAAGCAGCGACGATGATGATAGTTCCACTTCATCCTCATCCTCCTCGAGTGATTCTTCTTCCAGTGATTCCTCCTCCTCCTCCTCCTCATCTTCATCCTCGAGTGAATCTTCCTCGTCATCATCATCATCATCATCATCGAGTGATTCATCCTCCTCGCCATCATCATCATCTTCTTCTTCTTCATCGTCAACATCAAAAAATACCAAGGATCAAACCCCAACTACCAAGAACAATGATTCTTTGCAGAAAACGAGCCAACCAATAAAAACGGAAGAGACAACGAAGGATTCGCCATCTCAATCATCATCATCATCTTCTTCTTCTTCGTCTTTTGTTTCGTCAACCTCGAACGAATCTTCCTCAAAATCATCCAGTTCTTCGTCAAGTTCTTCCTCCAGCTCATCATCCTCTCATTCGAAAAAGGCTAAAGCTAAAGCTAAAGCGAACTCGTCTTTGACAATCCCTCCTTCCAACATTGAGATTGCAATACCAACACCAACACCAACACCAACACCAACATCAACATCAATGCCACAGTCTCCCACGTTCAGAGTGACACAAGAATCCCCGTCCTATGGCGATCGGAATACTTCAAATAGCAAACGAAAACGCAGGAGCGCACCAAGCCTCTATGACGATGATGATAGTGAATTATATGATTACGACGAGAAAAGGAAACGCAAAAGCAAGAAAAAGAACGACAATGTGAACCTCACAAAAATGAAATATTCCATTTTGGGACGAAACATTGAAACCAATCTCGAGGGAACTCTTGCCGAAGAGCTGGAAACATTACAACGGAAACAAGACCAACTCGACCAAGGTAGCACAACAGATGCCAAGAATATATCGAATACCATTTCCAACCTCCAAAAGGATTTGGTCTGCCCCATTTGCTACGAGGTGTTACTGGATCCCGTCTCTCTAACATGCGGGCACAGCTTTTGCAAAGACTGTCTGGATTGGTGGGTCAACACCTCCAAAAACGTCCACCTTCCACAACGCAACAATCACAGCCAAACCAACCCAAGTGTCCCACCTGTCGGGCATCCATACTGGGACAGAGCGACGCAGACGGAATTGGATTTTCGCTCCAGATCAACACCTGCCTGAGGGCTTGTGTTGTCGCGCTGTTTCCAAAAGAACTGGAGGAACGTGTCAGTGGAAGGCTGTCAAAACAAAAGGGCGAAAATGGTGGGAGTCACAAACACGGCTACAAGGAAATTTGTTCCCTCGAAGAATCACAACTCCAATATCCAATGAGAGCCATGAAGAAGGATGTTGCGATTCAACGATCGATCGTCATGGATGCCCAGGATCAGCGCATGCGGCTGGCTCTGGCATTGTATGGGCCAATCGAAGAAGTCAAGGAAACCAGTCGGATTCTCATAACCCTGTGCCTTGTCCAGCTGGAAGAAGACGAAGTCGAGGAAGGAATTCCATTGACCATCGATCAAGAATCCGATGACGCAGAATTACTTGTGACAGATAGGTTTGAAGGTTCTCTCGTCAACCAGTCGGAGATTGTAGCAGCCGATAACGATACTGCAGAAGAAACCATGGTTCCAAGAGGACGACGGCAGCTCTCGTATGAGGGCAAGACGACCTTTTCCATACCCATTCCTTACCAACAGAACGGTGCGTCAACGAAAAGTAACAGTACATTTGTTTTCCACCACGAGGAAACGGGGCTCAAACTCAAAGTTGTTCTGAAAGCAAAACCAAAAGGAGCAACATCCGAAGCAACTCGCGAGACGTCGAATTTAGATTCGGAATCTAAGGATAGCAGCGATGACGACGACGAATCGTCCGGAGACAAGGATAGCAGCGATGACGACGACGAATCGTCCAGAGACAACGACTTTGTCTTTGGCGTGGGTGGGAGAGGTGTTGGCGAGTACGAAGACGATGGCTTTGTAGTTCACGACGAGGATGATGGCGACAATGACGACGACGACGACGACGACGACGACGACAAGAGCCAGGACGATTGCTGCGTTTGTGGTCAGGGGGGAGAACTGCTCATTTGTCATGGCGGTGATCGTGTCGAGGGATGCAACAAATGTTTTCATTTGCAATGCATAGGGCTCGAGAGCATCCCCAATGGCGATTGGATCTGCTCAAAATGTGCCACAAAAGAAGGATTGGCCACGGATGGAAGCAAAGGCCACGAATTTCCCGTCGATTCATCCTCCTCGGAAGCTTCTTCGGAAACGAACGATGGGGATGATAATAGCGAAGCAAGCAGCATAATCGACTTTGATGGAGGGAACCAAAATGACGGGGTGGAACGAAAGAGAAGATCAAGTCGAGCACCCTCCAACGAACGCCGTCCTTCGAAACGAAGGGTGATTGAGGATAGTGACGAGGAGCTTTGACACCTAATGGAATTTCAATAAGAAAATGACAGAAGTATTCGATGATGTGATTCTATCAGACCTTTCATAGAGTCCTAGATACTATTCATAACTATGATATGACTATGAGTACTTGAGTATCATTGTCTCTTTCAAAATACTTCGCGTTCGTGACAAGAATCAAAATTTTAAAATAATCAATGAATCAACGACACTTCGTCATAATGAAGAAGACCAAGATTTTCAACGATTTAAGGTCACAAAGGTCTTTCCAGTTTTATTTATGGATCGTGGAATTTTTGTTTCTGCGCGCCTTTTTTGGTAGGGCATGTGCAAATATTGGCATTGAAGTTTTTGTGCTTGAAAATACCTTTATAGATTTGGCGAATGCACATGTCACAGTCACATGCAAAGAATATTCGAAAGTCCATCAAAAAGCCAATTCCACGATTCTCATGACCGCTAGATACTTGTACAATTTTACCGTCAGCAGGGAGTAGCATGAAGCAGGTTCGCCCGGTGTTACGATGACATACAAAACAAAATGCGGGAGGTTTGTATTCAAAAACACGGTAGTAAAAATAGATGTAAATAAAATCCGTTGTCTATGGTACACGTAGTGTAGTGTATGGTATTCGTTATGAATTGTATAGCTTTAAACCGAATGGGTTTTAATTGAACGTCAATTGAAACAAAGGATCGTGTTGCTTTCCCGAAGATCATCATGTCGTCTTAGTACTTGTACTAGTACTTGTACTATCGTTCATCTTCGTCGTCCTCTGCTTCCCGATTTCGAACAGCTTCCGCTGTCTCAAGACAGTCAATGTCGCATTGCGAAGGGTCCTTGACTAGATAATAGGACCCAAACGTATCGGACATGAAGCCATCGTTGATGTATCTTGTGCGCGGACATTCTTCTGTCCAGATTCCTCCAGCGAGTTTGCACTTTTGTTGGCCCAAACCCGGTCTGCATTCCCCATCTTTTTGGCATCCACTGCTTTCTGGGATGGCCGAGGTTCCCAATTCGTTCAAATGCCAGTCGCAGACAATTCCCTCCATGTGTTTCTTGCAGACCATGCTATCGACATCTTCTTTCGCAGCCTTTTGAAAGTTCGCCTTCCAGTCTCCATCCAAATTGCGAATGTAAGATTGGTCCGCAAAGAATTGAACACGATCGCTGTCGGCAAAGCTGCCCACACCCTTGAAGGAGTATTTCACAAGAACCTTGCCAGAACCACCATCGTTCGGGCACGGGCGCTGACCATCTCCGCCCAAAGCGTGAAAGGAACACCGATTCGGCAAGTAGAGATCAAACTTTAATGCCTGGTCGTTTCGAATAGATGTTATATTGCCCAAGTTATTGTTCTCGCAGGTAGACGTATCGACGATATCCTTTTCGGAGGTTTCACCCGAGAATGTTGTGAGTGTAGTGTGCATGCAATCGTACCAATCTCCCAAAAAGAAGCTAAAGTCCGTTGTCAGATCTCCCTCGCCGTCGCCGAGGCCTCGTTGTTGTAGGTTTCTGTTTCTTCCTGTGCTGGTGATGGATGCCGCATTGTTGTCGACGAAACTCATAGTCTGATCGACACGATCTTTCAGGAGGATGGTCAGTGCGACACAGAGGACAAGCACGTTCAGTAATTCCAGGGACAGTCTCATGGTATTTTATTGTAGTCCTACTCGTATGATGGTTTTTGTGTTGCTGTTGAGCGTGAACCTGAACTGATTTTGTAATGTGATATACAAAACTCGGATGAGCAAAAGCGATTATTATTTGCACCCACAAAACAACACCCTACCACTATAATAATTTCAAATTATTATGGTTCTCAATCGTTGAAGACCAAAGGACGGGAATGGCTGCGAATTAGGCCCAATGGTATAATGGTCATAATTCTGGCATTGCGACCGGGAGTCGATTCGCAGCTTATGTCGGATCGGAACCATCGCACGATTAGAAATGCCGAAAAAAAGGTATGGCCTAATAGGATCGTTCTACATCGGTAGGCTGTTGTAATGGAGAAGGGATCATTCTACGAACACGACCAGCGTCAATCGAAGCACGTGGCAATAATGAAGTCCTTCTTTCCGTTGTACTTGTAGGAAAAGAAAAGAAAATCTCGGACGATTTTTTTAATATGAAGGAACGAATCAATCATTGCATTGTTATGTTCGTACTTTATTCAGTTTGGGATAGTCGAAGGTGACTAGCGAATAGGGCTTATCGAATTATAGAACCCCAGAGAAATATCAAAATAATATTTCCTTCTCCCGCCTTCCGTTTCGGACCATTTCAAAGAAACAACAACGTCAGAAAAGTGCACAAAAGTCGCACTTCGAACCGGGAATATATGTACAGTAGCATGTTCGAAGGAAGGGAAGAAAAGAAGGAAATGAGATGCTGTGTATAACCCTGGTGATGGAGTGTCTTGTACGATGGGGACACGTCAGATCTTAGTCCTAGAGATTGGGGCGATGGAAGTTCTGAAAATAGAAGAGTTTGTTAAGCATTGTGGAAAAGAATTCTTCCTTCATAATTCTATTAACCACAAGCAATTTTAATTATACTCCTAAAAATGTTACGTCACCTTGATAGCTCTGATAGGTAACAACGGCATTGATAAAACCCAATGCTGGACGGCGAGGAAATTAAGTAACCCGGGCAACCATAAAACCTTCGACGAAACTGATCATTGGATACTGTTTTTGGAGAACGATAGGTAACCTATTTCTTAGAATGTCAGGCACACGGAATCCCATCACATTTTCTTCCTCACCTTCGAAGTTCTTCCGGTAAAAGCGTGAAACATCAAACGAATATATATCGAGCCGTTTTTACGTCATCTTCTGCTGAACTTCGACGAATCACTGTCGATCCCGATTTCTTGAGATCTATGTGTACACTATGTTATTCATCCGATACCCGATACCGGTTTCGATAATTTCGATTCTTCAGCGATTCTTCACAACGCGATGATTTAAATCGACGGTGGAACCCGACTTATTGATCGGCGTTTGGAAGCGAGTCTATTAACTCCATGCTTCGTCGATCTATGTGCCACGACAATAAGATCCAAGACCAAAGAACAACTCTCGGATGACAACTCTTGTTCGTCAGACGTTCGATTGAAGTATCGCCACTTCTCAAACAATTCGCGGAGTCGAAGATTTCGATGTCAGAAATCGAATATTCGATCGTCGCAACGAGACATCGTGTGACAGGATGAAAGAAGTTCGAAATTGAGAAATCACTTTTCTCTACTCACAATTTTTGAAATCAGAAACTTAAAACTCCAAATCAAAACTTCCAAAAAATTTAATTCATTACTATCATCATGAAGCTTTCCACCGCACTTCTTGCTGTCGCCGTCATGGTCGTCTCTACAGAGGTACGTCCCAGCTTGAGTCTGTGTACCATTTTCTTTCATTCTGCTTCGTTGCATCAATTGTCGTTTGCTCACCGGTTTGTTGATTTTTCCAAATAATCATTTTATTCTTCAGGCAAAGATTCAGGCCACCGAGTTGCAGGCCGCCGACGAAGGAAGAAACCTTTGGGGTTGTTGGTTTGGTTGGGGTTGCGACGACAGTGATGACGAGGATGACGCCCCTTCCGAATTCATCGGTGACTGCTCCCTGCTCGAAGAATTGTATTCCAGCCTCAACGACGACACCGAATTACATCCTTACCCACACCGGATACGATGTGAACAAGAACATTGCCTTCACTTACCCTTGCTCTGGGGGATACCTCAGAAACTTTGCTGCCAATATGAACCTCTTTGACGACGTCCGTGATGCCCTCAACCAGGCTGGACATGATTTGGGTATCGATGCCGACTGTGCCAATCTCTGTGACATTGACAACGGCAGCTACATTACTAACAACCCCACCGGATCGGGATCCATTGCGGATCTCGAAGATGGAGTTGGTGAACTCTTCTGTGACGCCTGACGATGGTATTCTCAAGGAAAACGCTGCCGCTGGTTTCAGTGCCACGGATCCTTGTGACTGTGACCCAGGAACTTACATTGCCGGCTGTGGCCACTGCAGCGGCGAAGTCGGTTTCAAGATCAAGACCTGCGCCAACACTGCCTAATCACGAGGGCAAGTCGCAAGCTTTTTACATATTTTTGAAAGAGAAAACTGTTTTGGTTGATGATTGAATTCTATTCGAGCTAGTTCTGTTCAGTCGTGACTGGAACTCGCTGTCGAAGAAAGGCCAAGACGACGACTGATGGCACATAACATTCGATCGACCGACATGAAAAAGACAGAACAATACATAAGAAAGAAATTGAGAATTCGAGGGTACAGGCATTTCCAAGGAGATTGTGATCCTGCTGGAAGATGTAGCGCTTACGAGATTCATAGTATAACATTAAAGACGTGCTTTGATACGTATATTTGACTTAATGTTTTATAGCAAGGACGGAAATATACCTCAATAAATTAACGTCGCAGGGCTTGCTTTGAAAAGAAGGATGTAGTAGATTGTAGTTCCGCTGTTGTCCTGAGAGAATCGGGTGTTCTTTTTGCTCTCTGACTTATGCCATCGTCGAACCATCGTTGGAAGTCCGATGCGACGTCCAGAAACGATAGACGCCAAATAGAGTTGTATCGAGCTTTGCAGCAGAAAGATGTCAAAATTCGTCTCCCGCCATTGTGATGGACGAAAGTGGCCTTTCAATGACAAAAAAAAGACAAATAACGAAGAGAGTGACAACGACGTACTCCGTCTTCTTCACTGGAGTCGTGCATCCCTATCATCTCCGCACGTCTGAAGTCAAGAGAAATTCTCATCACTACGATGCCATTTATCGAATTCATCGAATAATTTCTTGTCATTTCATTACATCATGATACCGATGACCAATACCAACAAGGACTATATCATTATGAATGTTGACATCTCCTTTACCATAGTCAAGCGATTTCGAACATTTGATTTCGAATTTTATGGCTTTCGAAAGTGCTTCTATCCTCAACAGAGAACGATGCATCTCGATCTCTGACAGAGGCGACTACTGCGAGTTATTCGATTCGATAATGTAGAAACGTACTTTGGTTGATGTCACGTGATTTTATTGAAAATAATATTTGGGTCACTTTTTGGCTTCTCTAGCCTCAACCAACGTGGAATGTCAGAGACGATAACAGGGAAATTTTTCGATTCGATATTGTAGACACGCATCTTCGATGAAAGAAAGATCCACCCTCAACACCGTAATACACCGATTTCCGATGGAATCGCTTAGTAAATGAGTCGCTATGATGTGTATATTTAATTGTCGGGATCATAGTTTGTTTGGAACTATTGTTCGTTTTACTTAGCACCTCTATTGAGTGACATGAGGTAAAATATAAAATAGGAATGGATGGATGAATGAAGAACAACAAGAAGTACTTCCTTGCCGACATTTGCGATTCCTATCCAAGCATGGATATATGTTCAGATGGTATAACTCGTCTGTTGCTGCAAGATCCGATTTCAAATCTTATTTTCGGCTACTCTCTCTTTGTTCCACGTCGTCTGTTGTCATTCTTCGTGCATTTCCTCCTTGTGTACGATGGATATTGGATGTTGTTCTGAAGTGACAGTCAAACTATACGTCGGCAGTTTCAACGGGTTGATAGTCGACCTCATCGATGGTGGGAGTCGTGTATCCATTCATCCTCACGATCGTGAAGAGGGAGTTTAGAAAATTGGTATCCGCAATAGGCCCACAAGACCACATTGGACATGATGTAGGCCGAAAAGACGCAGCCCCAGACATTCACCAGAAACGTGTTTGCATCCTCCCATACGAGCTTGGCGATTCCGAAGGGACCAGATTTGATGATCATTGGAAGGACCACACCGAAATTGAAAATCCACCAGCAAACACGAGAGCACGAGAGGAGTTCTTGTGAATGCTTCCTTGGTGTTGGCGTTGCAAAAGCGGGCTGTTCCGAGACACGTCAAGACCAAAATCCCAAAGCTAACATGGCCTAGTTCGTGCAGGTCTGCCACCGAGGTATCTGTTGTAGAGGGCCCAGAGGGTATAAAATAGGGCAATCTTCCAGACGTACGATCGAAGCTTGGAAAGGGACATTCGCGGTGCTTTGGAAACAATCTTCCAGGCCACAGCCGTTCGAGGCGGCCATCAGGAGCATGCCAATGAGGATTCTTGATGTCACGGTCATGGTATGGCTTTCTTTGTGTCCTACTGTGATGATGTATACTTGATTGTCAAGAACTGGTAGGTGTAGGTTCTATGAAATAATAGGTGCGGTATTCCAAGTCGTGTTTTTCGATTTTGCTGATGCATAAGATTCTCCCTCAGCAGGTGAAGTCGAAGGGTGGGGGGTGTCTTTCGAACATCTTGTGAAATTGAGAGAGCCGGCACTCCCTTCGAAATTTTAAATCGATTGTATCGTATTCGGTAGTCGAGTGAGTCGTAATTATATACAGCCGACTCATTCGATAACGTCTCGCGGAAAAGATTTAGGGTTTCCCACCAAAAATGACACATCTATTGGCTGATGGCGCTAAAATGACTTTTCCCCAAATTCATCATGGTAGGAATTTTACGTACCACCACATAGGCTTCAAGCAAGAACCAATATGACATCCAAAGGCTAAAATTCGTCTCCTATGGTATATTCGGCGAAAGCACACTATTCAGAACTTTTTCAATTTTGTACCGACAACAATCCTAAAGGTGAATAGATTGCTTGGACAAGTTTCATCAAGCAAGTAACTCGCGTTGGCAACACATTATAACCAATAAACAACAATACCTATACGTTGCTAGAACGATGAGAAGCGCTGCGATTGTGTTGCAAGCACGGGCACTCCCGTTGCACCAGAGCAAACAATACGACACTCCGAAACGTCAGGAATTTTGGTCTTGGGACGGGGAGGAGTGGATTAGATGGATCGACGACGATTTTGAGAGGGCCCTCAAAGACGGCGTGGTCAAGGAGATTCAGCTCCAGCCACTCCGACTCTCGGTGGAAAGCATCACGGACATCGAAGAGCTCTGCGACAGAGGTGCCAATGGGACAACTATTTATCGGCAGTTCTGGTGGAAGCGCGACCTCCGATGGGAGGAAGACAAGAATCGAAGAATTTCCTGGAAAATCGATCGAAAATCAATTCCGGAACGAGTGTATGCGACTTTTGACGAAGGAGAATGGGTTGGATCGGATGGTGATCTCAAGTTCATCAGCGACGGAGAAACCAACGATTTTTCTGGCTCTTGCCTCTCTGGCCTCAAGCTACGAATGAAAGGAGATCCCGGTTTTGGAAAAGGACTGCCCACAGAGCTGGACTATACGGCCTGCGATGGCACCCGCTTTGATGGGATTCAAAAGATGACGAGTTTTCGGGGTTCGCATCTTCCGCGAGGCAATCTTTTGTGGACGATCGACCCTGCGCGAATGCGACTTTTCCTCGAGCTATTGCTCCGGAATTAGATTTGATTTTCAAAACATTACTGTAGACGAAGACTGCAACGGTGACGATGGAACTTTCCGTTCGGCAGTCTTCAAGGGTGCCTTTATCGAAAACGCCAAGTTCAACTTTCGACCGGAAAATGATCCTCAAAGGGGCAAGGCAGCAAGAAAAAAAGCCAGGGCGAATTACGGAATCGCCGGATGTTGCAACAACGGTGATTGGATTGCAGATGTCTTTGATGGTATCCGGGGTTTCTTTTTCTATATGTTCGTTGCCTTGTTCAAAGCGAGGGAGACGGTTCTGAAGCACAAGGAGGAGCTTACTTATTTAGTGAGCGAGCTAGAACGACTTCGCAAATACGAGGTATCCAAAGACAACTGGCATGAAATGATGGATTCGTGGATTGCTCTCAGTGACTACCCATTGGAAACCAGTACGGCACAAGAGGTCAGGGACAATCTTTTTGAAAGAGAATCTTCGGAAGATCTTCTGTTTACTGGAAAAGTTTTGTACATGATGGAAGACGAAGCACCGCATGGGTTACTCATGGATATCAAAAAACACAGTCGGCACGAACCTTTTGCGAAACAAAGAGTACACGTATCAGAAAAAATGTCTGACGGACGAGATTTCCAACATTGACGTGGTTCTGGGATTGAAGGATCAAATCACGACCATCATTCAAAATTTTATTCTCGGCATCTTTATCTTCGGGGCCTTTATCGGATCGGACATTATTAACGAGACATGGGGATATGATTTCGTGGAAGTCTTTGGGATTGGAAGAGACCGAAACACATCTAGCAGTTTAGGCAAGTCGTCCTATTTCTACTCCTCTTCTGATCCACAAGAGACAACTAAAATTTGAAATTCCATCTCGGATCGTTTCGAAAACAGTCAACTTCTCTCGAGGCTTGCCGCGCGCAAAATTTTGAATGCGCGCTCGACCTTCGACGGTGAACGGGGGAAGTTACATCCTTCTTCATTTTTTTGTGTTATCTATCTTTGTTGGATCCAAATCGACTGATCAGATCACTTCGGTGATGTGATTGTTTTATGCATTAACCATTGACATTGACATTGACATTGACATTGACATTGACATTGACATTGACATTGACATTGAAAATAGAAACAAGTACAAATAGTATCGTATTGAAATGAATAATAGAACTACATGTTGAATGCACATCAATATTCGACATATATGTCTTCATAATTGAACCTTGACCTTCCCAATGATACACTGATAGCCAATCAAACCTACAGAGCAGAAGTAGCACATTCCTAAACAACCATGCCGTCGACTGTCAAAGTCAAGGTGAAATCCGCGCGGAATCTGCCCGTGATGGACACACACCACAACCAGACGGCGGCAGCATCGAGCAGTGCTTCGGGAAGCAACAAGGCTGCACTCAGCATGTCCATGGTTTCCCTGTCAATGGGACCTCCTAGCACGGACGCCTACGTTGTGGTCACCCTCGGCGGGCACGTCAATCTGACAGATCAGGAAGAAGAATCCTTCGCAATCCAAACAGAAAAGATACACGCAAAAAACAAAAGTCTGCAAACGAACGCTCAACCCCGTTTGGGACGAAGGTATGGATGAGACGAATAAGAGAATACACGCTGGATTTGTCGCACAATTTTCTAACACATTATTTTTCACAAACGTTTCATTCCTTTCCCTCCTTGGCAGAATTCCGATTCGATGTTTCGAACGATGCGCTCTTACAGGACGAGCCATTGCTCTTTCGGGTTTGCGACTCGGATGCACTGAGCAGTGATGAGTCCATTGGAGTTGTATATATCGATCTGAATCCCCTGTTGACGCAAACAGCATTCTAAGGAAAATCTTATTGCAAACATTGAAGAAGAATTGTTGTCAGGTGACCACCCTCGACATCTCCCGTCTCATCACGATCACAGCAACGTTGGAATGTTGGATGGCTGGTTTCCTCTATATGACACCTTGGGAGGTGTCCGGGGAGAACTCGAGTTGAGTGTCAAGCTTAATTTCATTGGAGATGTCAATCCCTTTCGGGATTCCTCGGCGGGAGTTCAGCTCTTTCCCTTTTCGACGCTTGATCCTGCCTCTGGACTGGAGGTTGTGCACATTTTCGGATTCGTTGAGGAACTGGTGGTAGCGGATGATCCAGAATTTTTAGATAGCAACAATCCGGGGAGTTCTACCACGAATTCGGGAACCAACAACAGTTTTAGCCTTTCGGGAAGCAGGAAATCCAAAATTTCCCACGAGACACGCCAGACACTCCTGTATCTACTAGACGCTGCCGTCCGCCGAAAAATGTGCAAGACAGTGCTAGAAAAAGGCGGAAACGCTGTATTAGGCTACCATCAAAACTTTGATGTCGAGGGAGATTCGGGAATTGTCGCACGAACCTATGGAACCTGCGTACGATTAGAGCGTCGCCAAACCTCGCATCCACCCCATCAGCAAGCGCATGCTCATAACCATAGCCACAAGAAGCGCCTTATGATTGAATCCGATCATCGAGGAGAAGTTGGAACCGATGAGGATGGAATTCAGACGGAAAGCGAGCGCGAAGAGGAAGATGATGTAATTGACGAGATAGACGATGCTCCTGCTTCGCGCCTCAGCACAACCACGCCAAGGCGTAGAACATCGGCATTTAACACCCGGCAATCTATTATGAATATTCCAGTGGAGCCCAATGATGAACAGGAGGTTCAGTTGTTGACTCTCAAGGACTTTGATCCAAAGGTAAGGGTTCGAATCGGTGGTCTTGTCACGGCACGAAGCGTCAAGTACCTTGGAAATCTTGCATCCAAACTCTCCGATCAGGAACAACGAGATTCCTGGTGGAAGGAACTCCGCGATGAAATTCGCTCCCACGCCAAGATTCTGTGTTGTACGCATGTGGTGGGATATCTCGAGGCATCAACGATCCACGAGGATGTTGCCGTGTTGTCGATTACCGGAACTGCGTGTACCGTTCGAGGCCTGCCCGATATTCATTTACACCAACAGCATGCCCGGCTGTGGGGAAATTATCACCAAAACTCTAGTGAAGGAAATACCCATTCTCCAACCAACCAACAGCTTTCCAGTCGACAACAGCTTTCCAATCGACAATCGCAACGTCGTGCAAGACGCTCTCGTCACCAAATTGCAAATAACAGTGCCCAGACTGCCACAGATTCTACACAAAACAGCGACGGGCAACTGGGTGGAGAAGGTGTTTTGGTCAACACTTTCTCACCAAAAGGAAATTCGCGCAAAAGGGGTGGTAACGGGATGCACTTTTCCAAGGGTGGACGTCGAATCTTTCGAGCCCGTGACGCCAAGCCGTGTTCCTACTGCCACGTTCCCTACCACCACCGCTTGGCTCCCTTCACCAACATGAAACTGGTTCCTTGTATGCTCTGCGGTAAGAAGTGGGTTCCAGAAGTGGTGCTAGGCAACTTGTGAGCCACCCGCGCGCTTGCCCATTCGAGGTCCTGGGGTGTTTATACAGGCCCGAGTTTGCCGATCTAGGCCTCCCGAAAAGAATAGCGAATCTGATGCCCTGGCAGTCAGTGAAGCTCTTCCATTTCTGGAATACGAGCTTGCCCGACAGCTGATGCTCAAGTGAGTATTTGTTCATATATTGAATCGATGAAATGATCGAAGGATGATTTTTCTCAACATTTTTTTTCTTTTGCATTTGATTCTATCTTACAGACTCAAAGTGTTGGGTCGAAATGCCGCGTTTTCCCTCAAGAATGAGGTGGATGTCGGGCGCACACTCATTATCTCTACTGTGACTGCTACAGCCGTATATTGTACGGCTATGCCGAGCCCCCGTATATTAGAAATATCTCGAACGATTGCCGTTCAGGACGAAGAAGACCACCAGCTAGTCAAACTCCAGCGCCAGATCGAAAAAATCTCTGCAAAAAATCGCCAGCGACTAGCAACAGCAGCACAGCGTCATGTCGAACGTGTCCGGAAAAGATACATTAAAATCAAACAGGCTCAGCAGAGCCGTGCGCAGCTTCGTGCCGAAGCTCGCCTTCAAAGGGAAGAGCGCCGTAGAGAAAAGATACGACGCATGAAAGAAGCAACTTCCAAGGAGCAGGAACAGAATTTGGAGGCGAAAGCCCGTGCTAGTGGGACACAACACGAGGATAATGACGAAGAAGGGGCATCCTCGTCGTCCTCGGAAAGCTCTTCTTCCTCGAGTTCGTCTTCTAGCAGTTCCTCGAGCAGTTCTAGTGACGAATCTGAAAGCGATAAGGAGTCAGCAGCTGGGTCGAAAAATTCGACGGGGAAAAACGAAAAGATCGGCGGGGAAAGTAGTGACGACTTGGCAGGTGCAAGAGACCGTTCTTCCTCAAAAATCAGTGCAATTGTTGGACGAGAAGAAACCTTCAAGGAAGAATTGGATTTTGAGGATGTCTTTGTATCAGGTACGGATGCTCCCAGTGATCTTGAGGATGATGACGTGATTCGAGAGGGAAAAGAATTGCCCGATATGGAGTTTCTTGATGACCTTGAAGCAAACGCGGAAGTAGATGTCCAACAGCGTTCATCGAGTAAGGGACAAAGACGGCGAAGGCGCAGAATGTATCGCGATGACAAGGCTCCTTTTGTGCTTGAAATTGACGATGAAACTGACGAGGATATTTTATCGGTGCTGGTAGACAAGCAACTTCCGCCCGGAATTCGTATTACAACCTGCGAATACATGCCGTGAGTAAACAAGGACAACTTCATTTTTTGGAGAAATGGACGACACATAAGATTGACTTTGCTCACCAATTTTTTGTTGATTACTCTTCTCCTTGCAGAGATTTTGGTTCAGGAAATGGCGGAAGGGGACACGAATCCGTCGCTGGACAGATGCTAATGTCGATGCTTCGATTCAAGTGGAACCCAGCAGCCCTTCGTGGAACTCGCAGCAATTTGTTGTTTTCTAGTCTCTTCCAAGAACTCTTCGCGAGACTCTGCGATCGATTGAAGGACATTGCACCTGCCGTCGTCTGCGGTGTTCGCACGCAAGTCAATCTGACACCAGACGATATGATTGAGCTCATTTGCATTGGAAAGGTAGTGCTCGAAAGAAAACTCATCGAAAATCACAAAATTGAGGAAGACAATGATGGCGCCATGTCCGATAGCACATACCTCGATGAACTTGAGATTCGGAGGAGAGAAGATGCAGAGTTGAGGGAGTTGGCGGAAGTCGTCGAAACTGGAGTCACATCAATGTTTCGCCCAAATATTGGTCAGAATCGATCAACGGTAATTATTGATCAGCTAAGTGAGGAGATGAAGCGCGCCCACTTGGGAATTGATTCTACCCGAGATACTTCCGACGCATCTCAAGCTCCCAAGAATTCACCATCCACACCGCATGAAAAATCACTTTCGGTAGGATCCTGGCCCAAAAGCCCGCGGGTGCACGAGAAATCGTCTTCTTTACCAACCCCTCTTGCTGCAATACCTCCATCGGGTTCCTTCGATATCAGGGGTTCTCTGAAGAGTCGACCATCTCTCAGAGACGTCTTTTCCCCATCCTCCACATTTTTGTCACGGAGTAAAACGGATGGCGAACGTGAATCGTCGTCATCGACATCCACCTTTCACGACAGCTGGGGTACACCCAGCAGCACGCCAAAATCTCCCAAATCCTCAGCTCTCAAGATTTTGAAAAACGTTCCGATGGGGCACCTGGTGCCAAATCTCAAACTCAATATGCCTCAACCACCAACAGGAGTGCCACCCATTCCTCCTCCTCACAATATTTCCATCCGATCTCTCACTTCGAGTAATGTTGTAGAGATTCCGGTAGAGCTAACGCCCTTACACCACGTCACAGGAGGCCGAATCGTGGAGTACCTTGGTACTGTTTCGATGCATTTTATTCGTGAATCAAGTGGTTTGGAAGCTGCTGAGTTCCATCGATTTGTTACGGAATGCAACGCTATCGCTCGAGCCCATGTTCATTCCCTGGGTGGAAATGCCATGCTTGGTAAGAAGACATATTTATTGACTTTTGCATTTCAAATTCGAATGTTTTACCCGTGATTCTCACTGTATCCTTTGTATTTGTCGCATTTTCCTTCTCCTTTTTAGCCTATCGTGCTGTTCCTGCAGAGTCGGGTGGCCGAGTATACAAGTCTCAGGTATACAATGTCATTTCTCTAAGGTAAGAATTGGTGTTTAATTCAACGTCTACCACAACCAACATGTAATAAGAGAAGCTGACACAATGCATACTTGCTTTCTTGTCAATTATTCCAATGATAGTGGCTCTGCTGTGAAAGTAGAATACGAAAAAGAAGACAAATCGTTCCGTCCAAGAGATGGGAGTTACACCCGGATGAAGCGTCTTGGAATCAGATCTCGATCTACAGTCGTTTTAATGTGGATATATTTGATGGGATGAATCCATTTTCGATGACGATTCTAGGCGTAATTCCATTAAAAACGCTTCTTCATGTCGGTTGAACAACTGAAAAAATAGACATTCCCCCTTTCGATTTAATACAGTAGTCAGCTATAGAATACAATAACGAAAAGTTTCATAGGCACTGTCCAGAATCTAACTACTTTTTATTCTAAATTTAAAAGTTGAAATCGACTACACACTACGAGACAATCGATTGGGCCTGTTTGAGAAAGTCGACGTAATTGATTTCTTCTCGATAGTCGGCGGACATGGCGACAAAGGCTGCCACATCCGCATTGACGCCACACTCTTCGTCCAGATACTCCACCAGTGCTTCCTGCAAGTCTTCCGCCAGTTCCGTGAAATCTGGTCCCTGATATTCAATCTCTGGCAATGTCCCCTGGTTTTCGTGGACGTATTCCGCGGTCGATGACGCTGTGGTGGAAACACCCTCGATCTTGACCTCTCCGTATTCCGAAAAGCACGCAAAGTTGAGCGATTTGCCAGCCTTGGTCACGGTCACCGTAAATCGAACGGGAGAGGCTGGTTCTTCTTCATCATCATCTTCGTCGTCGCTGTATGCTCCTGCTTCCTCGTCCACCTCGAGGGTGTCTTGGCAATGAAAACTCAATTGGATCTTGTTGCTGCCGCTATCAATCTTGAAGAGATCCGTCGACGCGCCATTCTCAACAATCTTCCACGACTCTTCGATGGTATTTCGGAGATCCAATAGTTCCTCGGGCATTTCCGTGTTTCCAGTGTCAATTTCTTCGTTCTCTTCGCGGGAGAGGATGTCTAATAGTGTCGCTTTGGACGAAAAGGATCGCCTGGAAGGAGTATTGATGGGTGGAAGATCTGGCGATGTACCCCGTGCAAAAGAAGGATACAGGAGAACCGGTGACGGAGGATGACAATCCGATTGCCCCTCGAAATGGTGTAGCAACGGAGGCAGAGGTTCTTCCGTTGGTCCTTGCCGCGTATTGGCGGATCATTGAGCGAACGATTTTCATGGTTGTTTTCTCGTGGAAGAAACCTATACAATGTGCTTACAATAGTTTAGGGAAACGAACTGGTTGATTGTGATCTGGTATGGGAATCTTGAGATTGGAAGCAACGGTTTGAATGGATTTGCACAGATGTCTAAGAGAGTCTTTGCCATTCATTTATTTACATCATGAATGAATCACACAAATTTTCTCACACCAAGAAAATAAGGATTTTTCGATGACACATCACATTCACTTAAATGTTCCCGGATAGAGTTCGAGATAAATATTAAGGATACGAACCATTATTAGGGCTAGGGTTCAATCCTAAATTGACTCATCAATTCGCTCCCCCATACAACGTTTTTAATCGTAGTATTCTGTTGGCACCGCGCGTACAAACGACATCGCTAATCGCACTTCTGAAATCAAACATACCGCATGTTTCTTGTAATAGACAAACTTACTTGATAACCCATGCACAAGCTACAGCAACATCAACATCGTCATTCTCGCTCACGCATTTTTGAAATTCTTTTTTCGCTTCTGTTAACAAAATCAGTTCAACTTCCGCGAACAGATAGTTAGAGTGATGTGATGACGATATGAGAAGTCATTGAGTTTCCAAACGAGAAGCCCAGAGTGCTCTTGCCAGGTCTTGGTCACTAAAAGGTTTCACTATCTCCCCAGAGACATTTAATTTTGATACGGTAAAAATGAAAGGCGTCAGATTTTTGGCGGCAGAGAATGTCAGGGGTTCGGAAAATTATAATATAATATTTTCTTGGATGCGAATGGAGTTTGCGCGTATCAAGGCACCATAATCCGAACCACTGGCAACTTCTCATTTTATATTTTTAAAGAGTCTATGTAGATCGATCGGTGGCAATAACAAACTTAGGTTTTGATAATGTAAAAATTCGAGATTCACGGCTTCAACGAACTAGCTGTTTCAACGGATGAGAATTATTAGACTTCTTGAACGTGAGAAGAAATATGGTCGGCGAGATCAACCGAAATCGGGTCATAATCACCCCTGACCGCGCGCCACGGAGGTTCGTGACGAACTTCGAGGACGATGGGAGACCGATTATTTGTTCTTCTTGCTTAGTCAAACTGGTATGCAGGTTTTCGATTATCTATCCTGAAAACAGAAAATGCATACCGACGCGAATGGGAATAACAACCGTACAAAACCGAAGGAATAACTTCTTCCCAAGAAAATGGCCGAGTTTAGTGCACATCTGATCACTTGAAAATTACATCCCACAAAGCACCTGAGCAATTTTTATTTCCTGACTAGTACACAAAGTTGATTGATCGCGTCAAAAGGAATCGTATACAATAATCATATCGGAACAGAAGCAACAAACCAGATACAAAGAGAAGGCACAAACAATAGAACACAATAACACAATAACACAATGACAATGCCATCGTCTAGTCGTTCGCTGAGGTCAATGCGGTCAATGAGGTCGCTCGACGAAGCAGGATCAATTCATTCACCGATGAAACCACCGATGAAGAGTTGCATGAAGGATCTTACGAAAGAAAGAACACCGAGCCAAGAATTTCAACTAAAGAAAGTTATCTTTGATGAAATCGAAGTTCGGGAATATCCCATCATCATGGGTGATAACCCTGCTGTGAGCGAAGGTAAGGACAACAACACTGTTGACCAGGATGAAATAAGTCCAAGGGGTTGGACTCTTTTTATACATTTTTTGTTTGATGAATCGCTCATACTCATCCACCATTCGCTTGTTACCAATTCTTGATTCAATTGTACAGGTGTGCCACTTACCATCCCTTGGAAGTACCACAGCTCGTATAGCATGGACATTGACCTGTTCGAGAGAATCCGAAGGCCCAGTACGGACGAAGAGGAAGGAAACAGCTAATGATTTCCCCTTTGAGACGAGTCCAAAGCCTCTTAGATGCTGGTTACAGCTTGGAAGAGATTGGTGAAACAATTGTGAAAGTGGACAGGGTCAAGCACTTTGCGATTTGAAACCGCCACGGAATCGGGCTGGAACAAGAACATCGGCAAGATGTTTGGAGGTTTGCAAGCCGCATTCCACGGTCTGAAAATAAAGCAACCGAGACGAAAATCCGTCACGAATCCAGCATGCTAAATGGAAATCCTACAAAGCACTATACAAACAAACACACAGGTTTCAATGACGCGCAGTGGTATGTTAGTGGTTAACATAGCAATACAGCGGGAGATTGTGTTCTGCTGAGAGAGTGCAACACGCATGCATAAAGAATGAACGCCCTCTCAGTTTTACTCACTCAGAGACTTTTGAGACAATTTTGGAATACAATAAAAGCACTTCACATATATACAACAAAGACACAAGAAACATAATTTTAATAATATATAGAGACGCTATTACACTATTAAATTTGAAGAAACCACTCATGACCTTAGTGTAGAAAGCACTACGGCTCAGTCCAACTGGAGTTTGGTTGAATATTGAAATCCAAATACAATATAAATCAGTAGCTTAGCTTAGTTGTAAGCATAGTAAAATGATATTTATGTTCTTTGTTCATTCGACAAGCATTCCCACAAAGGGAACGATAAAATCGGGGAGAGGTTCGTCTTCTGTTCCCCCAGCGAGGTTCTCCATGGATTGAGCGTCAGTAACTCCCGTCATAACCAGGACGGATTTCATGCCATTGTCTTTTCCGAATCTTATATCAGTATCAAGTCGATCTCCCACAAACAAACAACGAGAAGGATCTCCCAAAATACCTTTCGTTCCGTCTTGTTGTGTGGTTTCCTCGCCGATCAGATCAAAGAGTTCCTGGCTGGGTTTCCCAACGTTAATTGCAGTCCGCTTGGAGGAATACTCCAAAGCTACCACCGTGGCCCCGTTTCCAAGAATGTGCCTCGTGGTTGGATCCTCGAGGTTCCCGTCTACGACATCAAAAGAATCCTTGTTGGTGGCCACAAAGAGTGCCTCCGGATTGCGGAGCAACAAATTGTCAGGCAATACAAAGCTTACGAAAGTTCAGATCCGTGTCGTGTCCCACCACCAATGCATCGATAGGATGGAAGCGTTCGAAATCATAGTTTTCCAGTTCGTCCCGGCTCATGCTCTTGGGTTCGTCTTTGGGCAACGATGGCCCGCCCGTCACATCAAAACCGACGGAGAACCAGCTCTTCGCAAAGACCACTGCTTCCAATGACATGAACACGGTTTCTCATTCGACCTTCATTACCCTGTGAAGTATCCAACAATTTTCTCTTGAGATATTGGGCGCTCGAATAGGAAGCCGAGATCATTTGGTCGATGGTCAAGGACTCAATCTCCAAAATGGCAGATAGCTTTTCTCTGAGTTCCCTCCGGTTGACACCGGCATTGTTCGTGACAAACAATACCTTTTTGTTCATCTCCATTAAATTCTGAATGCATCTGGAAGCTCCGGGGCACTGTGATTTGGTCCGGTACAAAACGCCATCGCAGTCGAAAAGGACCGTATCAATGTTGTCGCGAACGAAGGAAGAAGCCTCCTCAGAGGACAACCAGACAGTGGGTGGAACGGCTTCTATAATGTCATCAGATTCAGAGTAATACCGAAAGAGCCTCTCGGCTTCTGATGCAGCCGTTTGTTGTAGGAGATCTGTTGCGCCATTGGCAGTGTTGTCAATTACGCTTTTGGATGTTGATGCGGATGAGGAAGACGAAGGTGACGACAAGGAATCGATGGTACCGAGATAGCACACCAAAAACAATATCGTCGCCAACGATACGGGTTGTATAGGCATCCTTGCCATATTGCATGTATCTAATGATGCAATAGTTCAAGCATATCCCGACAAGCGTTGTCGATGTCGCTGTTAATGTGCCTAAAGAATTATTATTTCATGGTGATTTCGAGAAAAAATGAATGACGCGGCAAAAATGTTTGATGATTAATTTTGGGGGCGCCATTTTGTTGATTGTAGTCGAACGAGTCGCATATGAGTCGGGTTCGCATGTTCCCTTTTTCTTGTTCTCACGCAATGAAATGAATTTTTACTTCCTCTCCTTTTGAATTTTTATTTTTATTAGGTGAGTTGCCATAATATTCTTGTTAGTAGCGTGAATCTAAGTTGTATACAATGTTCATCATATACTAAGTTTCGTTGAAGTCTTCATAAAAGCGGCAAAGCAACACCACCAGCATTCTCCTAGAGAAGAACAAGAAAGAAATTTCTTTCATGAAAAGCGTGGTAGTGCTGCATCAGCGGTGCGTCATCATGTCGATTGACTTGCACTTTAAAACCTGAAATATCCCAGATTTTCAAGCGATAGGTACTCGTACTCAAACTGTGAAAGGCGACAGCAGGCATGTCCCTCTTCAAGATCATTGGTCGAATATGAATTTTATTTATCGTGCGATTCACCATCAATATCTTGAGTCATGTCATTGCACGGATGTTCTCTTATTCGAATTCCTCCCGATGCAAATGTTTTTCGTCCCATTTGATACATTGATCCTCCAAAACTCTTTCGGCAGGGGCATTCAACGCCAACAGTAATTCGTAGCAAGATGCGTGTCGACCGTAGGATTTTCAATTCGCGAATTATTTTGATTTTTCCATGATTATATTTTCGGGAGAAACAATATTGTCCCGAAGCAATGATGCCGGTTGTTGTTACCACTGCTCCGATTTCACATCAAGCAACATTCACAATCGGCAGGAACTTCTAATGAAGTGTCGCTTCTTGTAGGCGGACGTCATTCTTTTTGTCGCTTCGACGACAAAAATTTGTGACAAGGTTCTCTCATTTGCTACGATATCAGATTTATACTACAGAAGAATAAATGGTTGCTTCAAAAAAAGACATTTATTTTATATGCGGTGTGAACCATTGAACGCTTAAGCGGCGATCTTGGCGTCGACGGCGGCAACGTGCTTCATCAAGTCAACAACACGTCCAGAGTAACCGTATTCGTTATCGTACCAGGCGACAAGCTTGACGAAGTTAGGGTTGAGCATGATACCGGCATCAGCATCGAAGATGGAAGAGCGGAGGTCACCTTCGAAATCAGTGGAGACAAGAGGCTCGTCAGAGTATCCCAAGAATCCCTTTTGGCTTCCCTCAGAGCGGGCCTTGATGTGGGCGCAGATCTCTTCGTAGGTGGTGGCCTTTTGGAGTCTGCAGGTAAGATCGACAACGGAGACATCAATGGTAGGCACACGGAAAGCCATACCGGTGATCTTTCCGACGAGGTCAGGGATGACCTTGGTGACAGCCTTGGCGGCTCCAGGTGGAGGAAGGAATGATGTTGCCAGAGGCAGCACGTCCTCCACGCCAGTCCTTTCGGGAGGAGGAGTCAACAACAGCCTGGGTGGCGGTCATGGCGTGGACGGTGGTCATGAGGGCTTCCTCGATGACGAACTCGTCGTGGATGGCCTTGACCATAGGGGCAAGTCCGTTGGTGGTGCACGAAGCGCAAGAGATGAAGTTTTCGGATCCATCGTAGTCTTCCTGGTTGACACCCATGACAATGGTCTGGGAGTCATCCTTGGCAGGGGCAGAGTAGATGACCTTCTTGGCACCTCCATCAAGGATGGCCTGGGCGGTCTCCTTGGTGAGGAAGATTCCGGTGGACTCGCAGACGTAGTCGGCACCGAGGGCTCCCCAGCCGACCTCCTTAGGGTCACGGCATCGGGAAGTCTGGATCTTGGATCCGTTGAGGACGAGGAAGTCTCCGTCAACTTCGACGGTTCCCTTGGCCTTTCCGTGGATGGTATCGTACTTGTACTGGTAGGCCATGTAGTCGGTGGTGGCAGATCCAGCGTTGATGGCCTTGAGCTCACAGGCTTCATCTTCCATCATGATACGGGTGACAAGACGTCCGATACGTCCGAATCCGTTAACTCCCATTCCGGTGGCGGACATGGTCATGGCGGAATCGTTGTTGGCGGCCTTGAGGGAAAGTCCAGAGAAGCTGTAGAGGCGAATAGATTTTCGACAAAAATAATTTATTAACAGAAGAATTGTAATTGTGAGATATGAGTTGTCATGTTTCCAATTAATCCAAAGTCGATAGAGAATGTGATATCCTCATTGTGACAACATCTCAAATTATTTTCTATTTCTCAACCGATATCATTTCCGAACTGTCGTCGAAATCCAAAAATGACCGTCGAATTCGACAACTTCATGGCGACTAACCATAAAAAGCATTCTACTTACGAGCTTCCGGAGAAGGCAGCAACGGAGCCGACAGAGGCGATGAGGACAGCAGCAGAGAACTTCATTTTGATTATTTTCTGTTTTGATTTGTTGTCAAAGACGAATTGTGAGAAAAGAGAGTGAGGTCGTTGTTCGTCGATCTAAAAGTCTTGACAACCAAAGAACACAAACGTTTTGCTTTCTTAGGAATTGGCTACATCATTATCGGCGATCGGAAGCGGCAAACACTGCAAAGATCGTGAAAAAACAACGCCACGACAAGGGAATCAAGGTCGTGGTGAGAGAACAAACGATGTCTTTGGGATCATCGATGACGTTTGTGGTGCTGGTGAGTCGGAAAAAGATCGAAAGTGCAGGAACTTCTTTTGATTGGCTAAAAAGTTGAAGTTTGTGGTTCTCATTGGCCGGCACCATCTGCTTCCCCTTGGAGATCTGTGCGAATTTTTTAGCCTTTGTTTTGGGATCTTACAGGTCTGTACTTCAGACACGCAAGAGTTTCTTAGCGTTCGCATCGTCAGTCGCGCAGATGGTGGGTGCGTCTTCCGTGTCAAGAAAAAATCTTTCGAGAAAGCATTCTCAAGTTTCCCGCGACTTGGTTCGATGATGTCGGCAATCGGTTCTGGCGATGGCAGAGGAGGAGGTTATATATGATAATAATTCTGAATTGAATCGATATAGTTGACATCGATATAGTAGTTGACATAGATGATCTTCGTATACAGTAGGGTGGTAAATTGTTGTGACTTTGCTGCTGGGGTTTAGCAAGGGCAACAATCGTGGTGGTGGAAAATCCTCTCAGGACGCCTCGCTAGCATCGTCCCGCCTCTACAACTGCCGCAACTGCTATCTTCCAAGACATTCTAGATCACTCCCAAGTTTATATGTTCGAACTAAAATATAGTTCTGAATTACTAAAGTATTTTGTGGGGGATAACAAACTGCCTATCTTTCGCCGACCACCACATTCTTGCCGTTGCAATTGGCAGTGGCAACCTTGATGTTTCGCATTTCGATTTCAATTTATATTAGTTAACTTTTTATCAACCACGATTACTTTTAAACATTGATTATACTTGTCCACTTCACGTAAAGTAATCGACTTTCTCTACTTGCGTCTCTATATATCTCCCTCGAATCCGTGGAGGCTTTCGCTGTCTGATCGGGTCGACAATCCATCTTCGTCAACTCCACCATACGAGAGGCTCGAGGCAACCGATACTTTGTCTGATGTAACAATCACAGGCGCTGCCATGTGGCGACGCTTGGATCGTTTCTTCGAGCCTGCGACGTCAGACATTTCCATAACCTTTTGCTTCTTGTTTTTCTCGTCTGGGTTAGGGAGCAGATCTGGGAAGAGAGGTTGCCTCTTGGGTATCGTGCTAATATCCGGGGCGAGCCATACCTGCATTTTTTTGGCTTTCCAACTCTTTTTCTCCGTTGGAAGGCCATCTTTGCCAATACGGACTTTCCAGTCCCTCTTGGCGTATGGGATTCCATCGGCGTCCATCAAGCTCTCACCAAGAATGCCTCCCTTGGGACGCTTTCGCTTGTTGCTAACCCATGCCGCAAGGACTACCGTGGTGATTACGGCGGCCAAGGCATAACCCTGACTGCTCTGAAATCCAGAAGCAACGAGCTGGCTCGGAAGGTATTCGTCGCAAATGCTGTGAAGGCAGGTGGAACAAACCCCACATTCGGAGGGGCACAAGCTAAGATCGGAGCACGACAAGAGTCCCCGTACGATGAGTTCCTCTGCGTACGTGCATTCGCAATACTGATCGCCAGCGGAGCAAGACGAAAACAAATCATACGTCCAGAGATGCGAGTATGTGTCACACTTGCCAATATCAAAGGCCGCGTAGGGATTGTAATCTTCGACCAACTCTTCGATCACCACCGCCTCGGCCTGTGCAGCATCCCCGTCATCGTTTTGGTAGCCGTCATCGGCTCTGCCCTCTGCCTCCTCTTCATCATAGTTCCAGTTTCCACCGTTCTTAAAAAAGTCATCGGAGCTCGATTCTTCGATCACAGCCCATTTCGTGTATCGATTGTATGTAAAGTACTCAGCCATAACAGCGTCGGTGTTGTCGGGATGCGGATCACTGCAAATTGAAAAACACTAGTGTGAGTTTTTTTTTCATGTAACAAAAGAAGAATTCGGATCATTTAATTTTGGGATTTCGAACTTGACTACACTGTTCCTTGTTTGTACATACCTTACGCCCTCACCATAACTATATTCTTCGACATGGTAGTCGCAAGTAATGCCATGGGTATCGAATCCGTAGTCTGAGTACGCGTTATCGCACAGGCAACCGCAGTAGGTTCCGTCATCGGAATTATAGCCTGCCTTTTGCTCAGCACCGCTATATCCTCCCGAGCTGCCTCCACTTCCAGAAGAACTTCCACCAGAAGACGAGGAGGATCCCGACTTGCTACCTGACTTGCCACCCGATTTTCCACTCGATTTGCTTAGTTCCCGTCGACTTTGTCGTTTCGCATTCGATCCTCGCGTTCGTCGTCGGCTGCTGCTATTTGTAGTCTGTTCTTCGTCCAACTCATCGGAGTTTGTTCTTCTTGAGGTTGCGTGTCGCAGTTGATGCGCTTCATCATCCTTATGAGGCAAAACGAGTGCTTGCTCTTGATCGTGAACAACGTGCGATTTGCGGTTCCTTTCGATATTCCACACTGCTCTTTTCAAGGCCGGACGCGAACAGCATATTGCAGCTCGCTGCCAAAACGAGAATGGGGAGGCTCGAATGCTTCATCGTCGTGAATGTTGTTAATGAAAAGTTTTGTATAGTACACGTTGTCTAGAGTGAGTAGTGCAGACGATGGTTTAGAAGCTTATTCAAATGCAATTTGAACTGAAAATTTGTTTTAATGACTTCTTCATCAATGGACTCTTTCAAGCCAAGCTCTATGTGACACAACAGCATACTACTCCATGTTCTTTCGTCAGTTAGGAGGCATCGTCGTTCGTCGTGCTTTACTTGTTTGAAGGATGAGAAAAAATCTCAAATATTTATGAGGCAACGTCTGAGATTCCAATCGTGAACGTCAAAATCTATGCCGGAGTGCGCCAAAGAAAGGATGGAATTAAGGCAGAGAGCACCTCAATCCCATCACTGCGCACCGCCTGTCACAGCGTGATACAGACAGACTGTCGAACCGTGAATGGCGTCACGAGTCCATAAAATATTCTTGGTCGAAGTGATCGTATTCTTCTCCTCTTGTATTTCTTCTGCTCCTCCACTTCCCCTCTTCGGGTTCGTCATTCTTCCGTCATTTTTTGTTTTAAACCAATGACGCCTGACATGACTTCAACTTTTACTTACACATAATATCGTCTGGAACGCTCCCGAGAAGAGTTTTCGTCACGTGCTAGTTCAAATTGTCAATTATATCTACGCCATTGAATGTAAGAAAGAGAATATGTCATTCTCCGCCGATTATGGAATGTTGGGGAAATGACGTAATTTGAAATTGAACCATTCGAACAGAAAATGAAAAACATGCCCCATTTCAGGGTTTTTTAAATACAAAAGCGTTTTTGTGATCGTAAATCCGAGGAAGAGTACTCCATTATTCTTCAATGATTATGGAATGTTGGGGGGACATGACGTCAATTCCGCAAAACTAGAAACTTAAGCATTCGAATAGAAAACATACGCCGTCTCAACTTTTAGGTCTTGCGATTCCCAATACCAAGACCTCATTCAAAAGCTTCTTGGTGGGATCGTAGAGTCAAAAAACTTTCTTCTGATCGTAGAGTCAAAAGGCTTTTTTTCTGTTCGTAAATGCGATAGGACACAAAAAGGAAACAGCGTGAATAGCAATCGCCAGATGGAGGAAGAAAAGGCAACACCGAAGAGCATCCTAGAATGGCTCCGTGGGCATCTCATCGTCGTCGATCCCGGCGCAATGGAGGAAATGCGCCAAGGCCTTGAAAAAGGCGGCCGATAGGGTAAAAATGCATCGTGCGATGCATGACGAGTGGGAAGTGAGGCAGATCAAGCGAGAGCCAAAACGATGTCTCAAGGAACAAATGGAAATGCTGTGTGTGGTGCATCCCCTCACCGAAGAGGAAGCCAACCAGAAAATGAAACTCATTTACAAACACCAGTCGGAATTCCCATCGAAACTCCGTGTTACAATCGATCGAGCCTACCAAGATGCGCAGGATCCATCCGATGCCTGGACTTTCTTGACACGGGTGTACGAGGCAGCAAAAACATTTTTCCTCGGACGCGATCCCAACGCGATTGCGATCAATAGAAACGAACTCCAAATCGATCTCTCGGGAGAGTGGCTCGGGCTGGACAGCGATATCGACACGGAAGACCAAGCCGAAATCGCCATTCGATTCTTTCCAATGGTTTTGACCGAACATCTACAGTTGTCCTATGCCATTCTGGGTCCAATCCAGTTGTTATTGTCGCGGGAGAAAGCTGTTTCCTTCGTCCCACTGTTGGCAAAATTGCTGACCGAGGCGGGCGAGTTTCTTGAACGACAGGCTGTCGTAAAGGTTGGGCTACGAAACATTTTTGAGCTTCTATTGACCAACTGCTTCCCCCAACTCGTTGTCGGTGGGGACATTTCCAAATCATTCGACGATGAATCTCTTTTGGCGCTGTCCCGGATGCGGGAAATGGGCTTGGTGGAAAATGCGGAAATCGGCATGCTGACAATGGCTGTGTTGGCCAATTCCATTGAAGATCAACGAGAGAGTGAGTTTGTTGAAACTCGCTTCCGGTTGCTGATCGGATGGGATCCCTCCATCTTGATGGATGGCGGCACAAGCAATCGGCCTCTCTTGCACTCAATATACAGCGAATCCATGCGTTCCGATGTCAATGCGTGTCTTTTCCTTCGATTGTTCGAAGTCTTGTCCGAACTTGGGATGACACATTATCCGGAAGATCTCGGATTTATCTTCCACAAATGGGGCGGAACCTATCCCTTGCACAGGTTCGCCTCGAGGCGCGGGTATGAGGAGATTGCACAGACTATCAATGACAATTTTGTAAAGACCATTGGGTCGAATGTCAAGACTCTGTCATCTCTAGTTACTGCGGCGGCAACAAACGATAAGATTCATGTCGATGGTCTTAATAGACTCCTCTGTCTTAACCCCATCGCTTTCACGCCGCAAGTCCAAAACTAACGGTAATATTTGGAACTGCCTACGGAATCTTTTCGAACTAAGAGCGCAAGACATCTCGATCTCTGAAGAAAATTTTATTCGAATTCTTCGGTAGTGTACAATTTGTTTTTTGATAACTTAACCTAGTAAATTTTGTTTTTTGATAACTTGCACTTTCATCAACTCTATAGAAACTAACTTCAAGTTGCAATGATGCAATTGTTCCTATATACATACTTCCACGGTTCAATAGGGAGAAAAAGCATGACATAATGATGATCATTGATATCTATGTTATGCAATTGGGTTACTATCGGATTATTTCTAGTCAGATGCATTGTGCTGTGACTCGAATCGATTAAAAGAGTTGCTGTACATTCCTTACACAACTCCATCGTTTTCTTCATTCTCATTCTTTTCGTCGTTTTCATTCTCACCAGTGCTGCTCATCGTTCTCGGAGAAAGGTCTTCAAAGAGTGGGTCTTCATCGTCAAACTCATCGTCGCACTCATTGTCATCATCAAACTCCTCTCTACATTCATTATTATCTTCGTCGTCATCCGAAGATTCTTCCAACGTTTGTATCGGTGAGACACTCATGGTGATATTGGTATCATCGTGCCGAAAGGTATCGACCATAGAAGGGATCATGGTGGTACTTTCTGCTTGGGGCGAGTGCGCAGCTGGGGCAAAGAGATCGTCGAGTGTGCCTGTGGCAATCGACTGGACGCGAATGTTTTTCTTCTTGTTTCTCGACATTTTTCCGGTAGAGGCCGTGCTCATGGTGCCCGTTGGCTGGAGTGACATACTTAGCTGCGAAGCTGCATATTCTTGGTCCGATGGTAGAGGCTTCCAGGCCAAATCGCCTTCGTGCATGTACAGCATTGACGGGGACACTTTCTCCTGCTTGGTGTCCAGCAAATTCTTGTCCAAATCATCGTTGTGGTTTCTTCCATTCCAGTGCTTGCGGGAGTAGTGGGCAACAACACCAAAAAAGAGCAGTCCCACGGCTGCCCCAACAATATACAAGATGGAGAGCGCCGAAAGGGATCGAAATACTCTCGGAATGAAGGGTTCGTCTCCGCAACCCAACAGATTGAGGCAAATGGAGCAAATTCGGCAATCGCCGGGACAGAGAGAGATATCTTGGCAGTTCAGGAGCTCGTTTTCCATGAGTTCTTGGGCAAATGCGCAGTTGCAGCCAGCATTCTCCAAAAACAGATCATCCTCTTGTGTGATGTTATCACAGGAGAGTGCTAGATCCCAGAGCCACAAATTCGCATAAGTGTCGCACTAGAGAAGGCAGAGGAATAGCGAGAATAGCACAATCGATTAGAATCACGCCATCGACATATTATTTGTTTCCATCCGTTACGAAATACTGCTGTCACAGACGTACCACTTCAATGTCGAAATCATCAATTGGATCGTATTGTTCATCGTCGTTGTAAACTTCTTCGTTCGTCACGACATTCTGGTCATCGGTGGAAGCTTGGTTTCCAGAAGCGTCATCGTTATCACCACCACCATCATCATCATCATCATCATCATCATCATCATCATCATCATCATCATCATCATCATCATCATCATCATCATCATCATCATCATCATCATCATCGCCATTACCACCGCCCTCATCGTTGACATTATCATCATTCGCGTTGTTACTCCCATCGCCGGAGTCATCGTCCCATCCACCACCGTACGTGTCACCCTCGCCGTCATAGGAACTTTCGTTGTCGCAATCCCTTGTGCTATTCGAGCCGCTGCCCGATCCTCCACTATTGCTGCTGCCACCTGTGGAATGGGCCCAGGAACAACTCGGAGCATCGCCCGAAAAGATCCAGCTCTGGGAGAGTTCCGATTCGGAATACCCGAGGCATCCTTGGTAGGTCGACTCCTGGCTTCCACTGCTATCTTTCTTGGGTTTCTTGCGGAGCTGCAGATCGCGATGGGGTGGGTAATGATGACGGCCACGCAGCAAAGGAGGAAGGGTAGAAGAACTCGTTGCTGTGGGAACTTCTGTGATTTTGGTGCCCTACTACGGTCAACGTCATCAAGGAGAAGATGAGAAGCACCATTGTCTTTGTCGTCGACATCCTTTTTGTCTCGTAGTAGTTTGTCTTGACCCAGTGAAGAGAATTATGATTGATTTTGATTCTCTCCTTTCGAGAAAACAACAGCTAGTTTGTGCCACTGATTTCTGGTTACATCTTTAAAGTTGTCGTGCTTGTTTTGTGATTTCTCCTAAAAACCTCGAGTCGAAACGCAACGCACAACGCCAATGTGTTTTTCGATCGGAATGGCAGAGGCTATTTTCAATATTCTCGCGAGGGGCGCAGTCACAGTTCGAATCACATCATGTGAATGAAAATGGGTTCATACTCAGTGCGCTCGCAGAAAAAAAATGCCCAAAATTTGGTGACGTTTGATCCGTTTTGTTCACCCAACGAACCCCATCCAACCGACATCCAGCAGTAAGAGCCCAACAACCCTCAAAAGAGGAGAGTGCAATGATTTTCAAATGAAATGAAAAAAGATCAAAGTGCCCAAACATGATTCCCAACTCCGAAATAATGCCAACAAGCTTTCTTTTAATCACAGGCAATCGTGACTCAGGAAGTTGTCGGCCTGCAAGATTGGGTGCTGTGGAAGCTCTTTGCTGCACTCTTATCTATCTATCGAAGGCGCCAAAGACCAAAAAGATTGGATAGAAAGAGGATGATTCTATCCATTCAAGATCGGAATTGAAAAGATTGGATAGAAAGAGGATGATTCTATCCATTCAAGATCGGAATTGAAAAGATTGGATAGAAAGAGGATGATTCTATCCATTCAAGATCGGAATTGAGGCGCGGTGATGTCCAGCCAAGAATAATAATTTCACAATTGCATCGATGCAAGAATGCATCTACAATAGCGATGTTCTTCGTATGGGCATTCCCATCGAAACCTGTTTCTCCTCTGTTTCGAGCGCTAGCATGATCGATTACAATGATATCTTCTCTGAAAATCCCCTTGGTAGATTTTTTAAAGTGGTTATATTATACTTTATAGCAACAAATTCGTATGGGAAATTCTTAGATCATCTCATCGTCTCGAGACCAATTGCTCATGTGTTGAACTGCCTCGTGTTTTATCGCTTCTTTCCTTTCTTGGCCTTCTTCCTTCGATTACTTCGCTTACTAGCACGGGCACCCTGTGGAGCAACGTGGTTGAAGGTCCTGGGTTTGGCTTCTTCGGGAGCTGTCTTGGCCGCGGAAACAACGGGCGTGCGCTTGGCACGTTCTTTTCGCAGGGCTTCCAACCGGGAGGCGAGCTCCGCACCATCTGTTCCAGACGCTTGACCTCCGGCAGATCCAATTCCCAACAATCCGTCGACAAAGTTTTCTCCCTCGAACTGTGCGGAAATTCAAATCCAAAAACACAAAGCATAAATATTGTGTCAGAATATTTCGTAAAAAAAATGTCAAGATGCAATTACAAACAAGTCAACGTTTCCAACAACAAAAACACAAAACTCACATCGCGCAAATCGTCAATGCCCTCGCCGACACCAATGAGCTTGACAGGAAGATTTAGATCCTTGCTGATTGCTACAACACTTCCACCCCTCGCGGTTCCATCGAGCTTTGTCAACACCAAGCCCGTCAGACCGATTTCCTTGTTCCAGACACGTGCCGAATCCAACGCCATTCGTCCCTGGGCCGCATCTAGAACCAATAGCGCCTCGTGTGGGACATCCTCATTCTTCTCGCCTTCGCCATCACTCAGAGTTTCCTGGATTTTCGCCTTCATTCTCACGAGTTCTTCGTTGAGTTCCCAATTGTTGCTCAGACGTCCCGCCGTGTCAATCAGAACAGTATCGTATCCCTCAGTCCATTGCCTTTTGGCACGCCTCCGCAGCAATGGACGTCGGTGTCGATGTTCCCATGGGCGATGGACCCAGGAGGTCGACCTCCGCGCGATCAGCCCACATTTGGAGCTGGTCGACAGCTCCCGCCCGAAAGGTATCGCAGGCAGCCAGCAAGACTTTTTGGTTTCCCTCGACCCGCAAGCGGTTTGCGAAGCTTTTCCAATGGTCGTTGTCTTGCCCATTCCGTTGGCGCCCATGACGAAAAGAATGGTCGGGATCTTGGAATCCTTTGGGGAAAATCTAATTGCGGACGCTCCGGTAATGGAATTAGGAGACGATTCAGAGTCTTCATCGTCCTCGCCAGAAGCTTCGGCTTCGCTACTATCAGCCTGGAGTGAAATCCAAGGTTTCAATGAGGACACCTCGCATGAACGCTCATCAAATCTTCCCTAGACAAAAGCTCGACTTTTTTGCCACCCTCGGCTTGGCTGTTGGCTTCCGACAGAGACTTGACCTCGTTGACAATATCCTCCGAGGTGGCAACTCCCAGATCTGCCTGCAACAAGACATCCTGCAAATCTTCCAGGAGCTCCTCCAGTGTATCGGCCTTGGAGGCTCCAAACAATCCATCAAAGTTGCTCAAAAACCGATTGCGGGACATGGCCAAACCTTCGGCAAAGGCCTTGTTGGAAGCCTCTGTGTACGATGCCGCATCGGCAAGACCCTGTGCGAGGTTTCCCTTGGAAGCTGCGTCCGTCAGTTTCGTCAGCTGTTCGATTCCCTCCTCGGATCGTTGTTTGAAAAAGTCAAAGACCATGGACAATTCGGTACTCGTATTCGTTTTGGATTTCGTGGCACCGCTGACACTTTGTCCGCGGGGCAAAGGCGTTGACCTCTGTCGATGGCAGTGCCACAAGGGCAATGGCCAACACGAAAGCTCGCATCGCCAGTGATTTCTTCGATTTCTGTATCCTTGTGGTTGTCATTTTGTTCGTTAATAGTTATTGTGCTTTCCTCGTGTTGCTAACAGGCAGTAGTCAGAAGAAGTAGAGTTTGTGAAGGAACAGAGATGATTAGTGACAAAGGATGAGAGATGAGTTGGATGAGGTGTTTCTTGATAGCTCACAATTTTTTGACATTTGTTGTTCTTGCAAATTGTTTACGTACAATCAGTACTGAATCTACACACTTCAAATATGTGAAGATTTTCTCTCATGACTGATCTCGATCGTGGGTACGTCAGTGTTTTCGGATAACGGACAGACGTAAAACCGATCGGGTTTTGAAGAAAACGGAGAAGAAAATTCAAAAATTGTGAACAATACGATTATGGCCAAACTTTGCAAGAAATACCCATAGCTTGACTATAGCAAACGCTAATTTCAGGCATTCCAGTAGACGATAAAAAGATTAAATGATTTGCTTTACATACATTCGTATCCGATGTTATATTGTACATTACAGAAAGTGGCAAGAAAAGAACAACAACCTGCAGCCGTCGTTTAGTTCTTTTTGTGCTGATGATTGTGGTTGTGATAGTGATTGTTGTTGCTGTTCCAAGAATTGTTTCGATTAGTTATTGCTGCTGTTTCCGTTCTTGTCACACATTGGCTTTTGATTCGGACAACGAAGGTTGTTGTCTTGGAAACAACACTTGGGGCGTCCGTATTCGTAACAGTTGTAGTTGAGATTGTCGCAGTATTGTGGGGCAACACTGACGCTGTGATGCCCATGATTATTTTGATTCTGCTTCCAATTGTTGGAATTGTGATGGTTGTTTTGTTGCCAATTGGAATTACTACTTATCGCAAGCTGGTTTCTTGTTGAAGGGACACTGTATGCGATCGTTCCAGCAACACTCGGGACGCCCGTATTCGTAACAATCGTAATCGCGCTTGGCCGAACAATAGTCGGGATCATTGCTGTTGTGATGATTGTTGTTGTTGTTGTTATTGTTATTGTATTCGCACTTTGGTTGGTAAGCTGGACATCCCTTGTTTTTATCGAGACAGCATTCCGGCAAACCATCGTGATAGCAATCGTAATCCATTTTGTACGAACAGTAATCGGCTTTGTCGTTCGTCGTGCCATTGATAATCGCAACCTGGTTGCCGGAGAGGACACTCCTTCTTTTCCTCGAAACAACATTCGGGTTTTCCGTATTCATAACAATCGTAATCCGATTTCGTCTCGCAGTAACTGGGTTTGTCGCTTTCGTACGAATCGCATTGCGGACGTTGCTGGGTGTTTTTGCACTGTAGTTTGTTAGTTGAAGCAACACTCTGGCTTTCCGTATTCGTAGCAATCGTAATCCGATTTGGAAGAACAATACGCAGGACTTTCGGGATATCCACCATGGGGATACTTGTAGTCACACATTGGCTGTTTCGTGGGACACGTTTGGTCTTTTACCAAACAACACTTGGGCTTTCCATATTCGTAGCAGTCGTAATCGAGACCAAAGGAACAATACGTAATGAGAGAATCGTTTGGTTTGTGGTTGTTGTCGTTGTCGTCGTTGTTGTTACATCGGGGTTTGTTGTCGGGACACTGCAGTTTGTTGTTGTAACAACACTCGGGACGTCCGTATTCGTAACAATCGTAATCGCGCTTGGCAGAACAGTAACTGGGTGTTCCGGGATATCCATTGTCGGGGAATTCGTAGTCACACGCTGGTTGCTGCCAAGGGCATTCCTTGTCCTCGACAAAACAGCACCTTGGTTTTCCGTATTCGTAACAATCATAATCCAATCCAAACGAACAATAATTGATAATGGGTTCGATGGGTGTTCGATTCTCGCATTCGGGTTTCTTTCCAACAGGACACTCGAGATTGTTGTCGAAACAACACAACGGGCGACCAAATTCATAGCATTGGTGATTGGCTTCCGCGGAACAGTAGTTTGGATTGCCCGGATATCCATTCACGGGATATTTGTAGTCGCAGGAGGGTTTGCTCCAGGGACAGTCTTTGTTTTTGTCGAAACAGCAGTTGGGTTTTCCTTTTTCGTAACACTCGTAATCCAATCCAAAACTGCAATAGTTGATATCCCAATCACCATCACCATCCAGTCATTCAGGGGTTTCTTTTCGTCGTCACACAATGGCTGTCTATCGGGACATTCGCGATTTTCGTGGAAACAACACAGTGGCTTTCCCTTTTCCCAGCAATCGTAATCAAATCCCCAGGTACAATAGTCGGCACCGAGTTTGTTGTTGCCGCTGTCTTTTTTCTCGGCAGGCGACAAGACAACTAGCGAAAGTCAACAACGTAATTGATGCAATGGCAATACGAGATACTGATATCACTATCATTGTCATTGTCTCTTGTCTTGTATAGATGCGTCGTTAACAATAACTCCAATAGTGAATGTAAGTGCTGGAGTACAGCAGAGGAAAGATATATTATTATTATCCTTTCAATTCTATTTATCATTTAGGCCGTCGTTTCTTCATTTTCGCATAGGAAAACTTCAAACTTGTAACGGGATTTCTCGATTATTATTTGCATACCGATTTGATTTCGATTCGAATCGTCAACGGTGGCATGTGCGACCAGAACAAGAACGACGATTGGATTGATTGATTCATTCATTCATTCAGTCATTCTATCAATCCGACTCATTTGATTCGAAACAAACAGCCTCGTTTTTTGTTTTCTTCGCTCGCGCCACAATTTGTTCTTCCAATGACTATCCACATACTGTAACTCTTCGTTAAAAGATCTCTCCACCGACCTTCATCAAGGGTAATCTCTCTACCTGTTCAACATTACAATAATCTCCTGTGCTGTTGCCCTTCTTTATCCGAGCCTATTCTTTACCACCACTGCCTCCTTTTTCTCCATGTCTTCGTCTACCGACTGGCTGGCTCTTCCTAAGCTTAGAATTAGGGTCGAAAGAAACCGTTTTCAGCGTGCACGAACACAGTTTTTTCATCTACTCCAGCCCCCCAGGGCCAGGATTACAGGAATATCTTCATTCTCGGTTCTACAGGCAATGAGTACATCATTTCTATTGATGACCACTCTATATCTTGCAACTGTCCAGATTCCATCACCGGCTGCAAGCATGTCCTTTTCATACTGTACATAACAGAGTTAATACGGTGTGACGAGGGGTCAGTTGTTATTCTCCCTTCAAAGCTGCTTGGACTGCTACGGGGGCACTCTACATCCCCAAAAGTGAAGGCTGCTCTTCTTGACTCCCACACCAATCGTCTTTGTTTTCGTCACCCTTTTTACCCGTCTTGTAAGTGGTGTCGTCAGGATCCTGGCCATGGTACTATTGTGATATGTTCCAAATGCGGATACCTTGGACACAAAGGGTGCTTTCAATCATCATATTCTCTTGGGGCCGAGTGTCCTAGATGCGATCGTCCATTTATAGCACTGGAGTCTCCTCTTGACCATGGCTACCGAAATTTCTCTTCTGTCCTCCGCCACTTTGATTACATTCTTTCGGATGCAACATCTGCACCCTTCCTATCAGGCAGAAACAGCAGAGAACGACAGCAGGAACAGTTTGTTCAGGGTCAACCTGACCAAGTTCTATCTAACGACTTCAATGTCATCCCTGCCTCCCCCTAACGACTTCAATGTCATCCCTGCCTCCCCCGCCACAAACCTTCGTCGTCGGTATGATGTGTGAGCCTATGTGAACCTGAGAAGCAAGACTTCTCAGGTTTCAAAAGAATTCGGCGGTGTTCCGTCGCGAATACCAGTTTATGCAATTGACTACGCCATACCATAACCATTAGAATCACAATTGATTGACACATCACAGGGTCAAACAAACAAGTACTGTAGTTCCACACATACTGTACTTATATACGAAAGCATCAACATTGAGCAGAACATTGCCCAATCCCCAGCTTCCGAGCTTCCGTCGATCCAAGCACATTGTCATTTTTTTCGAATATCGGAAGAATGAATGATCCATCAACACTGCCTCTCCGAAAAATGGCTTTGCCAGGGACAAAACGAAAGATGCCTATCACGATGCAGACAACAACAAAGACAACATCCGTAGAAACAAATTGCGACCACAAAAGGAAGAAGAAGAAGAAGAAACGAAAGAGAGAAGATACAAAAAGCTCAAAAGAACAACAGAATGCGAAGGATGAATTTGAGAAGAACACTTCTTTCAAATTTACCCAAGAGTTTGATATTCTCATGTTGGCAATGGTGATCATTGGTTTTTTGGCTCTAGCCATGGCATCCATTGTGATAACCAAGAGAAGGAAACAGGAAAAGAAGGAGCACACAAAACTATCGAAACAATGTGAATGCAATTCCACCAAACGACAAAAACGAGAAAACAAGTGTGACAAATTAAAAACAAAGGCAGCTTTCGAAACAATATCATCGAAACAATCGGACATTGCCAGAAAAATCGAGGACGACAACACCAAAACAACAACAACATGGATGGAATACGAAGAAGAAATAATCGTATTGTAAAAAAGTTTTGTCATTTCTATTTTGAATGTTTCTAGTTGTAGCACTTCCTATTCCTCGTGAGCGTTGTTGTTCTTTTGCTTTTCCGTCCGACGTTTTCGCCCGAGAGACTACTCAGATGTGTAGTAAGTACATGTTTCTGTCGTTTTGAAATCATGTCGACGTGTCTTTTTTTTTTTCGCAAATCGTTATCGTTATCGTGTTGCTTCTTTGCAATTGCGATTCGAAGTGAGACAACGTTGTTTCGTGTTCAACCGTTTCTGCTCTTGTGCTGTGAATATTGGATCGAAGTGTCAATAGTCAAAAGTGTTTGCCGATTGCTTTGTGACGTCGATTGCAGTCGATTGAATTTTTTTAATTCGATCAAAGTCTTTGACGATTGTTATTTTGCCGTTCCAATTTCTAATTAGGCACTGCTTTTGTCGCTAATTTGCGGCCGCACGGGCTGTTTGGGAGGCTTGCCCAAAATCCAATCGCAGACCTCGTCGACCAGCGCTTTGAACAAAGGTTCGTCCCCAAAGGAGGCTCCCTGAAAGCCTCCCATGGCCTCCTTGGCCATGTTGAGATTTTCCTGCGACACAGTATCGGCAAATCCGCCCATGGCATCCTTGGCCAAATCGTCGGCGTTCCACTGAAAATACACGGGCGTCAAATGGCCACCCTCCAGATTGGAAACCTGAATGGAATTGTCCTCGCCGGCAGCCTTTCGAAATTCTTGCGAAGAGTCCAGCTGGTCGCTTCCAAACTTGAACACTCGTGTCTTGCTTTGCAACTCTTCGTTATACCGCAGTTGTAATGAGTCGTTCCGTGTCTCCCGGAGTAGGCGAAAATTCCAAACCGACAGCACCGACAGCCATTTCGGCAAAATCAAACAAGGAATTAATCATTTCCGGATTGACGGCCGCTCCCATGTTCATGCTGCTGCCGCTACGGAGTTCCTGGGCAAAGGAACGGGCCATGCTGATGGTTCGGGCAAAGGAAAAATTGTTGTACGCCAAAAATCCCACCCCGTCAAAGCTGTCCGAAAGTCCCGTCGCCGCCAAATAGATGGTTTGCAGCTTGCAGCCCAGGCTGTGCGCCAGCGAATATTTCGGAAACGAAGCTTGGTGGCCTTGGGACTCTCGCTGTTCAGTCCAAAACCAGCAAAGCTCTGCGCAGCTTTTCGCCCGTGCCCTTGGCCAAGGAAAAATGATCCAAACCCACCTCGTAGGGTGCCGTGAGGCATACGGCATTGAGTTTTGTGGAAATTTCTGACAAGAGCTGATTGTAGGCAACCTGCGGGAATTGACCGAGACCAGCACCGCCCGTAAAGACAATCACGCACGAAGGAATAGAATTGTTGGGAGGTTCGAGCATCCAGACGAATTGCTCTTGCGGAATGAATTCGTCGTCGTCGTCGTCGTCGTCTTGCTTTGGAAGCATGAGTTTGGACCATCGTGGCTTGTCGGGCTTGTAATTGTCGCTGTTCAATCTGCCATTGCTGGTCCAGTCTGGCAAGAGCGGAAGTGAGTTCCCCGAAATCTCCAGGAGTGGAGGATAGTTGTGTAAGAGTTCTGTGGCTACGACTCTGCGAGATTTGAAAGGCCTCCATGCGACATGCCAAGCAGGCAATGCAAAAGAAGATGGCGCAAAAGCGGAAGCATGATTTTATCTTTATTCTCTCCATTGCCATTGCTTGTCTGGAATACAATATTGTGTGTACAAGGCCTTGTAACTAGCTTTTGAGCTTGTTCGGTTATTGAAACTGTAATGTATTGTTGGAATGACGAGAGGAATCATTCCATTCACCTTGTGCCTTCCTTATGGATCTGAACTCTTTCTTCTTGTAGTGTGAATGAATCATCAAAGATTTCGATCGTTTCGACACGTTGCAAATCACGAGGAGCTCTTAAGTTTTATTTGATTCACTCGACTAACTTTCAACCGTTTAGTCGAACTAAACAATTGTATGTGCTAACTGATTAGTTCGATTAAAACGCATGGTTCCAACTTTCGAGTTCATACGAACACGTTTTGCGTTCATATGAACCCGTTTTTGGATTTTTAGTCGAACTAAACAATTGTATGTGCTAACTGATTAGTTCGATTAAAACGCATGGTTCCAGTTTTCGAGTTCCTACGAACACGTTTTGCGTTCATATGAACCCGTTTTTGGATTTTTAGAGTCGAACTAAACAATTGTATGTGCTAACTGATTAGCTCGATTAAAACGCATCGTTCCAATTTTCGAGTTCATACGACCTCGTTTTGCGTTCATATGAACCCGCATTTCGGAGTTAGTCGAGTTAATCAGTTAGCACATACAAAGTCCGATTAATTCGACTAAACGTTTTGAGACACGAATCGAAGAACCCCATCGTTGCAAGAAGTCTTTCTCGCGTCAACATGAAACAGATCTCATCCAAAAGAAGAGTCTTGTCGACTGAACTCGACAAGTTATATTGTATTGCTGATTACAATTACAATTGCAATACTCCACAAGAAACACCAAGACACATTTAACAATCGACAACAACCATGGTGTTTGCACAAGCTGGTCAGAATAATCAGGGCCAAGTTGGGGGAACCCCGACTCCTGCTGTGAGTTAGTATCATTGAGTTTCCTTTTCGTTTGTTGATGCTTTGCAGAAGTAGTTTGCTTCCAGCGAACTAGTTCTAGTAATGAATTGGTTCTCACTCAATGTCAATTTCATTCGTTCGCATTACAATCAATTACACAAATCAATTCTAAATATACAGGACATGTTCCATCAGCTTCCCATTATTACAAAATGGTGGCTCGGAGCCACGATGATTTTGACCTTGAGCGTAAATTTCAACATTGTCAGTTCGTATCACACAGTGTGGTCCTGGGACATGGTCAAATCCAATCTCGAGGTGTATCGATTCTTGACGTGCTTTTGTTACTGCGGGTCCCTTTAGTTTGGGTCTCTTCTTTTTAATGTACATGCAGAGCAGTTTCAGTCAAAAGTACGAAGAGGGAATTCCCTTCAACACGGGCGCCGGAGGCGGGACGGCCGATTATGCCTTTTGCTGGCTCTTGGGAGCGATTGGCTGCATACTCACGTATCCATTGTGTTTAATGATGAGAATTCCAATGATGCCACTCTTTTATCCGACCATGACGTATTATGTTCTCTATGTTTGGTCCAAAAAGAACCCAACCAACCAGGCCAACATTTGGGGATTTCCCGTCCAGGGATTGTACCTGCCCTTTGTGTATCTGGCCATTACCGTCCTGTGCGGGAATCCCTACGAACCCATGCTGCACGGAATGGCACTTGGGCCATTTGTATTACTTTTGTGCGGACGTTGTCCCGATTGTCTACGGAAAAGACTTTTTGGTGACTCCCAAGTTTATGATTGATTACTTTGGATTGAACCAGTATCGACCGGAACCAGCGAATCCTTATCGAGAACAACGGCAGGGCGGATTTGGTGGTTTTGGAAACAACAGCAGTGGTGGTGGAACTCCTAGCAACGCTCGTTCTACCTCTACAAGTGGTAGCTCGTCAGGACACAACTGGGGATCGGGAGGAAACCGGTTGGGAACGAATTAAATATGTCATAGTGATGCGAGACATAAACGATACGAAGCTATCAATATCACGAGACGATAAACTAAGCAAATGTGACGAATAAGATAAAATTGTGCTGTTCGTTTGCAATTCGATACTGCCAATGGAAATATTGTTTACTACAGAAAGACAGATTTCCCGAATATGATGTTTCCTCAGAAGGATATTTTTCAATGTTGAAAGTAATTGTAGTCGAACTATAAATTCTAGTTTTGAACTATTGATCTGAGGCATCCTTTATTATTCTCGTTCTCCTTGCTTTCGTCGTCAGCGGCGACGATGATGATCATGAAAGCAGCAGCCACGAGGAGTCTACGACGAGACGACGTCGAAAAAGTGGATTGCTGTTCCTTTGACGCAAGGGGGAAAATTCATAAAAGGAGGTCATAGCAGAAGCGTTATTACATACAAACAAATATGCACTTTAATTGTCACAGCAACAGTAGTATTGTTTTGTCTGAGTTGTCTTTTTGTAGAAGTATTGTAATTCTATTATTTATGTTTCCATAGTTGTCTGGCCGGAAAGACGGACGGACGCGACGCGCCTCATTTTCGAATCATCCGCAAATAATAGAAAATCTCACTTTTCACATTTTTCTTTCACTAAAATCATATCCTTCAATCTAAAACCCTTCAACTCCACATCCCTTATCGAAGAAGACAGTAATGATAAACTGAAATGCTGGATGACAAGCTTATAATAGAAACTAATTCACTGTGACGATGGTGTCTGTAGAAGTTGTCGAGGACAAGAGCGGAATCATTGCTGACGATGGTGGTGATTGCACAAGCGATTCAAAAACTGCTGGGGAGAAATCGTGTCGGGTATGTGGTGTTGGGCCATGCACCACCCGATGCTCCTTGTGCAAGCTCGTCTATTATTGTTCTGTTGATTGTCAGCGCACCGATTGGACCAAGGGAGGCCATCGGAAAAAATGTACAGGAAAACAAAAACGACAGCCCAAAAAGAGAAAGAACACAAACTCCACCCCGATTGTCATGGGACCCTCCATCCCCCCACCGACGAGCGTTCGAACCGAAGACGATGCCAAGCGGGCATTGCAAGAACTCTGGTCAATTGCAGAATCAGAGATGCAGGAAAAGACTGCGGAAACAATTGGCAGAAAGAAATCTGGCGAGACAAACCCAAGCAGTCAACAACCAACATCGGAGAAAGATAATTCGATACAGAAGACGAATCAAACTACCACTTCCAAGCCCAACTCGAAAACGAAAAGGAAAACAAAACCAGATTCATTTTCGACTCGAGACGATAACAATCACCCACAAAAAGATGAATTACAGAGCTTGTCGTCCAAACAGCAAGACGAAAATATCACCTTTGTTGTCGAGGAAATGCCGCAAATTTGTCGATTTCAGCTGACGCTGACGAAAAGGCTACAACATATTATCAACAATAACCATTTCGCGATAAACGATTCTTCGATCAGTATCTCGGCGAAAGCGATTGGACGCTCCCGAACACGAACATTGGTAGTTATTCGACAAAACACCGAAAATGATTCAGGTGATATCCTCTTTTCCGGCGAATTTCCTCGCCCTATCCATGCGGCCGATATTACGTGGAGAGTCGTCGATAACGACAATCAAGATGAGTCTACTATTGTGTTTCGGTTGCCCTATCCATACGATCCCTCCAATACGAGTTCTCTTGCTCTCGGGGGATCGATCGATCATTCCTATTGTGATTCGAAAACAGATGCAACGATCGACGAGATCAACACGGTAGTTTGCGGAACGTGTCATCTTCCGCTAATTGTTTCCAATGCTTCCACAAAACAACAACCTAAAATATCTCGCGCCTTTCCTCTACCACAGGGCCACTGGGACGAAATTGCAGATTATCTCATTTGTTACGACGGGGTAAGTGATAATAATGTTTATGATTGATGCTTCTCTGCCAATAACGTTACGACAGTTTCAATTTTGTTGCAAATGAGACTAACACTACCCTTTTTATTTTTATCTTGCCGTTTGTATACATTCTATCGCATGTCTGAAAACAACAGCAACCAGTGGTCGATTTTTCGGCAGGGTCAGAATGCGCAGAGCCTTCAATCGCCCTGCAGGATGCCAGTTTGCTGTGTTTCCACCGCAAAGACGTCGAACAGGGGGTTTGTGCTCTCGCGGTAGACGGATATGGAGAGCTCAGCGAAAACGACAACGATGAAAATAAAGATATTGTTTCCGATCCAAACAATGATCTGGGTGATTTTATGAGACCTGCTTCGTCCTCGTTTGTATTGCCCGCGGAAGATTCTGGAAATGCGACTGCGACGGAAGAAAAGAAGGACGAATCGACCAATGCAAACAGCAATGGCGAAGCAGAGATTTCGGCAACCTCGGCGGTGGTTCGAGGGGATCGAACCTGGCAGGATGCGGTAGATGGCGAGAGCGTCAGTCTTTGCTGCGCCAGGTGTTGTTCTCCGCTGGGATTTGCGTCGCTGACAAGTCCCGAAACGTGGAGATTCTGGAAACACCGATTGTCGATACAAGTACAAGCGGGGAAAACAACGCGTCGCAATGACGAAACGAAAACACAATCCAACGAAAGGCATGAAAAAGCTTCTGATTTTGCCGCAACAATGTCGTTTGCCATGAACACCACGATTCCTGAAACTAAAACGACAAAACAGCCGCGAATGCAGATTACGACAATGTTGCCAGTTACAAAACCCATGGCATCGTGTTCGTCTTTCCTGGCACGGGAATTGGTGCGATATGCGGAATCCAAGGCCATCTTTACGTTTGTGGTTCGACGCGAAGGAGTGGATGCACAGAAAAACGAATGTCTCCTCTTGCGATTGCTCAGCTGGGAAACGGCCATGGCCACATCCTACAAAGACAACTCCAAAAACGACAAGGAGCTATTGTTCCGCAAGGTGGCCAAGATTGTTTTTGAGGTTACTGTGGATCCAACGATGACGAGAGACGGGATTTTGAAGAATCACGGCAATAACAATGGAGAAGCGCCGACGCAATGGTTCTGGGGAGGAGTCGATCTGTGTTGCCCTCCGTCCACTTCTTCCAGTAACAATGAAAATGTCAATGTTCCCACAAACCAATCCGATCTGCCACCCGATGCTGTTTCTACCGTACGTCTCCAGTTGCCAAATAACGAATATAATTCAGTGCTAAAAGATTTAGCGTCTGGGAAATCACTCTTTGAACCAGAAATCGCAAATGCCACAATTCTGCTGAAAATGGGTGGATTGACGAAGGGGATTGGGGCTGACGGCAGTGGCTTTATAATGAACAAACAATTAAATAGAAACTAAATTGAATAGAACCATTAAATATTTTGGATATATAATAGCGAAGGGATATAAAGTTTGAACTCAATCTATTGTTTCGAAAAGTGCAGTAATTCTAGAATACTAAATTACGGAATCTATTTATCGACCATGTCGTAGTATCGAATGTCACGATCTATTCCTCGGCATTCGAATCAAGAACAAAAACTCGCAATGGTGTTGTACATTAATATCATCTTTTGCAATCGAAAGAATAAATAATTTACCAATCACTACGTTGCGAATTCGTAGTCGACCAGCACACTAGAACTGTTCACAAATTCGTTCTATTCCCTGTGCATTTATTCGGCCGCCTTGGCTTCGGCCAAGAGTTCTTTCAGTTCACCCGACTCGTGCATCTCCGAAACAATGTCGAGTCCTCCAATGAATTCTCCATTGATGTACAATTGCGGTCTACGAATCGAATTGAATTTGATTGAATTGAATTTGGTCGAGAACACGAAAGGGCGATAATCAAAAAGGTTAGAAGCAAGGAAGCAGGAGAACTCAAAGCATCAAATTCGAAGGCCATTATACAATGCAAATATTCCAATTCCGCGGAACCCATTGCTCTCAAAACATTATCGCGTCCACATCTCCAACTGCGCATCTCCATCGTTGTGTATTGTGTTGTGCTTACATGGTTGGCCAACCGGCAAACTGCTTGACACCCTCCCGAATGGACGGATAATCGAGAACATTGACGCTGCTGAAATCGACTCCCTCCGCCTGGAGTGTCTGCACAATCTTGGCGGAGAATCCGCACATGGGCATGCTGGGGTTTCCCTTCATGTAGAGCATGACGGGATTGTCGTTGACGTGCTGCTGGATCATTTCAATCGCCTCGTCCATCTCGGTGGGGACACTTTTCTTTTGCGGAGCAAAGTCATCGTGGCTGTCCGAAAAGGAGCGCTTCTGCAAGACGGGGGCGCGAAAGGAAGTGCTGCTTCTGGAGGCCATTGGGGAAGAGGCCTCGAATCGAAGCGTCGCGAAGGATCGGAGAAGCAATCCCTTTGATTGGGATTGACGGCGAATCAGAGTGGAAGCGGTTCTCGATAACATCGTTCTGGTTTCTATTCTTTGGATGTAATGTAATGGAATTTTATTGTTGTGTTTCAAAGCACTTTATAGTTCTGTCGATTCAATAGCTTTGACAAGTTAGATTTCATATGATTGTGATGGGAGACAACAGGTTTGGATCGATGATGGGCTGAGTGATGCCAGCTGGCCTCTCTTTTTTCCTCACAACATCATGATTATTTCACATCCTCTCATTCGTGTGCTCGTAGAGAAACGGGTTCGTATGAACTCGCATCAGGTTCATACGAACCCTGTTTCGAGTTTTAATCGAACTAATCCTGTAGCACATACAATTTAACGGCTGTTTGATTAGCTCGATTCAACTCAAAATATGTCAGTCGAACTAATCAAACAGCCGTTAAATTGTATGTGCTTGAGGATTAGTTCGATTAAAAACTCAAAACTGGGTTCATATGAACACGTTTCGAGTTCATACGAACCCGTTTCTCTACGATTCTCACAAAAACAAGATTTTTTTCACAAAAATTGCGCGAACAGAACCAACTCATCCTTCCATCCATCATCTTCTTGCACAAGTTTGACGGCATCAACTTTTGGTGCTAAGCATCACCTCACACTCCCATCTTGTTGTTCCTTGCTCAACTTTCGGGGGGAGAATCAACTCTAGAGATAATGTTCGTACAGCATAGCATCCTTCGTCACTATTGCGGGAACCATTGTTGAAAATGAGCTTCGATTTCAATTTGTCTTCGTCGGATGACGACAGTGACAAAGAAAAAGACGGAGCTTTGTTTGGCGACAATGTTCAAAAAGGCAATGTCACTGTTGGTGGTAACGAAACAAAATCAAGCACTGCTTCGTCTCTTTCCGCTGACATTGCAGTGGAGGATTCCGATGCCGAGAGCCACAACCAGGCCGATGCTGATTTTGGTTTCGATGGATACGACGACTACTATGATTTTGAAGACGACGACCGCAAACAGTCTTCGATGAATTCTTCTTCTAAAACAATTGCCTTTCCTTCGGATTTCGATGCTGCTCCTGTCGAACAAAACGAGGAGGATGACGATGATGAGGATGAAATTGATTGGGAAGACGCCGAAGAAGAAACGGAGGAGGAGGCGAAACCAACTGCTTCGACACCGAAAGCGGTTACGCTCGATATGGGAAAGGATGCAAATGATTCCACAGAACAAACATCCAACCAAAAACGCACCAAGAGGGCACGCTCCGTATCGGTCTTTCGTCACGACAAACTAGAGGGGAATCCAGGTCTGCAGTCTCTCTTGGGAGACCTCCACAAGGCGTCTCTGCTGGCCTGGGCGTCGCATGCCTATGGCGTTTCGGCAGATGCTTCGAACGAGACAAACCTGGGATTAGCGCACAGTTTGATACCAATCGCTTGGTTGTGGAAGGGAGATGCGAATTCATCATCAACATCGTCGTCGTCTTTAGTGGCAATTCCCACGCAAGAGGATGTTGGCCACTTTGTGCATTGGTTCACAACGTACGTGGGATCATCGGCTTCCTCTGCGCATAATCATGATAGAGGTACTCACAACGTTTCGAGCAGCACTCGAACATCCTACACGAGGACGGGAAAGCGCGTTCGAACCAACCCAGGCAGATCTGCGAATTACCAAAATGGCCGACGAAGGGCAGCTTCTTCAAAGAAAAAGACATTTCCTACTTCGTTCACTGATGCATTTTCAAGCTATCGACTTGCCAAATATTGCTCACACCTTGCGGATATACATCGCGAGAACATTACAGCCGAAAATGAGAATAATGTTTCGTTTCGTGATTCCGAAACACTTCTCTTGTTTCTGTCAATGGTTCGATCTCTGGGATGGAGGGCACGCTACTTGGTGGCAATGGAACCAATCTCGAGAGACCTCGACGTGAACCATCCCCTCTTTCATAGTCACGGCGAAACAGAAACAACGTCAGCAGTATCCATTGGGAACAACAGCAGCGTTTTGGCGAAGTTTTTCGAAAAGGTGATATCCTGGGGGAACGGAAAGAAAGAAGCTCCGATTGCGATCGACGAAGAAGACGATTCGAAACCACCCGCAAAGGAAACTTCCTCCAAGAATACGTCGGAAAAGCTTCCAGCATCGCTTTATAGTGATAGCAGTGTTAATGACAATTTAATTACTCGTCGCTACCAGCACGTGTGCTGGGCAGAGGTTCTATGTAAAACAACGGCGAAAGGAAGCCGCTCTCGAGCAGCTGCGACTTCCAAATCTTCACCTTCTACAATGCAATGGATGCATGTCGACCCCATTTCGGGAATCATCAATCAGCCAAATTCGGTGGAAGAAGCCATTTTTGACAGAGACAAGGAACGCATCAACAACACGAAAAAGAGCAAAACGAAAAGCATTCGCAACAATGGCAGCCGCAACAAGCTCCCGATTTCCTATGCTCTCGCGGTAGAACATTTACAGCATTCAGAAGACACCGAAACACCCGTCGTTCGAATGACCGATGTTACCCGCCGATACGCCTCGAGCATGGTGGCAACGATGGAAGCGCGAGGAATTGTGTTGCAAAAAGCGTCAAACAAGCCCAAACGACGGAAAACAAAACGTGCAACGATGATGGGTGTGGGTGATTATAGTAGAAACAAGGAAGAGCGTCCGGACGAATGGTTTTCGAAATTCCTTAATGTCATGAGCAATCGACAGCGTTCTTCTCGAAATCGAAAAAAGCCTACTCGAGAAGAGCTAAAATCCAGAGGTGGGTCGAAAGAAGACGCCATTGCTCTTGATGACGATGATGATAATCTTGACAAAAAGCCTCCAGCTATAAACGGAACAATTAATATACCAGTCGAGAATGACGCAATTGCCAAGATTGATCACGAAGAAGAATCCCAGCTGAAAGAATCTGCAGAAAGAGAACCTCTTCCGACGAGCAAGGCCGCATTCAAGAAGCATCCATTGTACGTCATTCGTTCCGTTCTCAATTCGACGGAGGTTCTCCATCCAAATGCCAAGTCCAATGTGTGCGGAATGTTCAAGGGCGAACTGGTCTTTCGCAAACAGGACGTCGAAACTGCTCTGTCGGCCAAGCGGTGGCTTTACGAGGGCCGCAAAGTTAAGGATAACGAACTACGGAAACCGATTTTGAAGGTAAAGGCACGCAAGAAACCCACCGGGAATGGTTTCAAGGCTCTTAAAAGCTACGGTGTGGGAGCATCTAATGACGGAACGGAAGCATCGCGTGATCAACAAATTCGAGAAGCATCGGAACCGCTGGGTGACGGAACCGAATCCTTGTACGGAAGTTGGCAGACGCTCCCATGGGGACCTCCACCCGTCGGACCTTGCGATCCCATTCCGGTGAACGAACACAACAACATTGAGCTGGAATTGCTGAATCCGGGATTAGTTCACGTCGAGCTTTATCGTGTAGCCACGGTTGCGAAGAAGCTGGGTTTGCCATATGCTCCCTGTCTGCTGGGCTTTGAGAGCAAGGGCAAGCCGACGATTCGCGGAATTGTCGTTCACGAAACGAACGAGGAGCTATTGCGGGAGGCCCATGCGGCAATGCACGATCATTTATTGCAGGAGGAAAACGAAAAACGCGAAAAGGCTATTCTGTTGCGGTGGAAGCGAATTTTGGTGGGGGTTCTGACCAAAGATCGCCTCGAACGGGAATACGGAGACGAAGAAGAAGAAGAAGACTAATGATAACTAGCTAGTGTACTATTATATCATAGCAAAACTATTACGTAGTAACAAAGAGATTCAGTGATGATTGTCGCATTACTGCGTCAAAACTTACATTTCCGTCAACAAGAAGGCAAGGTTGACCCTTCGACGAGAAGAAAACGACAAACAAAAATCTAGATTGCGCGTTGTAATTTAGAACAAAACCATTCGTGGAGGTAGTGGGAATCGAACCCACGACATCTCGCATGCGAAGCGAGCACTCTACCCCTGAGTTATACCCCCTAACCTCGGTTCCTGTTGACGCCCGAGATTGGCCTATTTAGACTCTGTATTTTATGAGATTCTTGCAATCAAACAAACAAGGAGAATCTTTCTTCCGACAGCACTATCTGAAGTATCATAACATCACATAATTCTGAATGTCAAACATGCCACTGTCGAGAGATGATAGTTTATCAAGAGAATGAACTGAAGAATGAGATGAATCCACAAAATATAATCATACCATGAATTGCGCCAAACATGGGAATTGCAACCATCTTGAAACTCCTCCCGCGAGAGGGCAGAGACAAAGCCTTTCATCTTCAAGATTTTCTGCGGGAACATGCTTCTTCGGTGGCTGACGAAGTTGATGCTTCCATTCTTAACGGCAAAGACCTTCCGGAAGAACTATCAAAGATGATTATCGCTCCTCTATCTACTTGTCCTGTCTTGGCAACATGCGAAGATTCTCGCAATGAGATGTATGATGATCAACACAAGAAATACAACAATCACAATTACAACCGTATCAATGAACACAAGCAACAGCAACAAAAGAATCAAAGCAACAACATTTCAAAACCCCGTTGCCAACAATCCGTCCGAACTATTGTCGACGAAGTTGTATATTCCCTTGTTCAAACCAGAGAAAAACTTCGTTGCAAGAGCCAACACGAACGAAGACATGCCTTTCGGCGAAGGCGGAAACGAAAAAACGGTGAAGCAAATATCAACAACGACACCGTCCTCTCGGGTGCCAACGCCCTGATTCACGGTTTTGGTGTCTCTCGCGAGGGAGACGCATCCCCGCCCAGGGGAATGAGGTTTGGAATCACCTACCAGCGCCCGAACGAGAACGTGACCTTTTGCAAGTCCTCCCCGATCATAAAACGACTCCATGAGCTGGTGGGGGACGAGGTCTTGCGGATGATTCTGATGCACACGCGGTGCTTTCTACCAATTGTCAAGGAAGCAGATCGAAACAAGGAGCCACTGAATCAGTGTAGCAAGTCATTTGACCGAAAACGAAAACGAAATGACGGGAATACTTCTACAAACAACGACAAAGATTCCTACAACTACATTTTATTGTGCGGGCCTCCTCTGGTTTTCGATTCGAATCGTGCTTCTACAAAAGAGAATGGTTCCAAACTCATATCAACAAAGAGAAAGAAGAGAAAGCGTTCCTTTCCAACGTCGCTAGCGGAGGCTTCTCCCCTTCGTGCCAATCAAAGCCTCTCGCGATTTTCCCTTATGTACTGTGATTTCTACATTCCTCGCGTGGGCCTGCCCAAAAGCCACCCATTCTCACAACGCCTCGAACAGCAACAACAATCGAAGGATCAGAAACACGAAAAGGATTCTTCCTCACGTCATGAAACGAACGATTTCAATTTTCTGTTGAATGTCATCTTTGAGCTACATCTCGACAACAAAAACAAGCAGCGGAGGATTCGAAAACGACTCAAGGAAAAAGGTAGAATGGTGTGCGAACGACTCTGGAAAAATTACTCATCCTGCCACGACTACGGGAGGCTGTTGACAAAACATTGTCCCCTGCCGCAAGTTTACAACGAATGGAAAGCAGCTGCTCCCAATGCAAGCAACAAGGATCGCTGCTTGGCAGAGCTTGCACACGCTTATACTCACAAGGAAGGAATTGTGTCGTTTTTGGCAACAGTCTTGCGACGTGTCTTTCCAAACGAGTTTTGGGGATCTGAATCCAACTTGTCGTCCTTTCTCGCCTCGGTGCGATCCTTTGTTCATCTCCGACGACAAGAAAAAGCTGGCCAACAAGAATATTATGCACTGAAATTTCTGTGACATCCATGAAATGGCTATACCCGACTTGTACGAATGACTAACAACGAAAGGAAGAAACGAAAGCACGGAAAGCAGCGTACCAACCACGAGGCTGCAACAGAACTTACCCTTCAGGCATTGCGATGGGTCTTTAACGGATTCGTCATTCCATTGCTTCGATCCTGTTTTTACGTCACAGAAACGGAATTTGCAGCACGGGAGCTCCACTATTACCGAAAACCTGTCTGGGCACTCTTTCGGGCACTCTCGCTGCAAAAGATTACCACGGCAACAACCGGAATAGCCCTGAATGCCAACCAACAGGCCAATCGGAACCACTTTCAAATCTTGTCGCATTCCCAGGCCCTCCAATGCCTCCACACGCAAAAAATGGGAGTCTCCAGGCTGCGCTTTTTACCGAAAGCTACGGGCATGCGTCCAATTGCCCAATTGTCACGCAGTGCACGGTTTGTCTTTCCGGTTGCCACAACAAAATCAACACATCCAATACCATCGGAGAAAGAGAACAAAAATCTTCTAAAACGGTCGCGGATCGAAAATCTTTCCCCGCAGGATTCTCGACCCGCGAAGAAACAAAAGGTCGATGATTCAGTTTTGGTTGACACACTGACACAGGCAACAGCAAATATTGTGCCCTTCGATACTTCGATGCCATCAACACCGCATGTTGCCTTCTCGAGATTGCCAACCAATGTGATCCTGGAAAATGTTCTCGACGTCCTGACGTACGAATGCGATCAGAGAGAAACAGTGTATGGGAATGGCCTCGGAAATCTCCATCAGTTTTACGTCCGTTACCGCGACTACATGGCAGGTTTCCGACAAACACAACAACCCAGCAACAACAGTACCAAAAGTCCCCTGAAATTATTCTTTGCAAAAGTCGATATCGAAAAGTGCTACGATCGAATCCACCAAGATTATTTGCTGGAATTGGTACTAGAGATTTTGTCGCACAATTCCTACGTGGTGCAAACTATCAAACTCAACCATGCGAACCTGCGAAACGTATCGACAGGAGAAAATGCAATGCGATTCAAGAAAATTGTCGAAACCATCGAGGAATATAAGTCCTTTCACCGACGAGATCATTCCATGGCACGAAAAAGCCAAAACACCGTGTTTGAGCTTCTCAAGTGTTGTCTGGTGGACAAACCAAAAATTCGACAACTCCTCCGAGAGCATCTTTTGCACCACACCGTGGTGGCAAAGGGCAGGTACGAACCAAAACTGTTGCTTCAGACGCAAGGAATTTCGCAGGGAAGTACTCTTTCGACACTTCTGTGCAACTTGTATTATGGAAGAGTAGAAAAATTAATGAAGCTGGATAACGAAAGCGACTTGATGTCCCGCTTCGTCGACGATTTTCTCTTCATCACGCCGGACGAAAATTCCTTTCGGGAATTCATCGACAAGACGCACAAGGGAAAACCCGAACTCGGAGCAAACATCAATCCCAACAAGACATTGGTCAATGTAGAAGCCTTCCGTGAAAATTCCATCAATCGAGGGAGGAACAAAATCTGTTGATTTGTCCCGAAGCGACAGGACGATGAACAATGGTCGCAAATTCTTTCCCTGGTGTGGTTTTCTCTTCGATACAACAACCGGAGAAGTTGCAGTCGACTATGAGCGTTTTCGGGACGGGAAACTCGTGAGAAGCCTCACGATCGATGCGGACGGAAACGAGGGAGAAAAGCTTGCCCGCCGACTCGAAGCTTTTCTCTTTCCGCGGTGTCTTCCAATTCTGTACGATGATTCGATCAATTCCTTTCCAACGATTGTGGCAAATTTCTACCAAATGATGCTGTTGGGAGCCTGCAAAACGAGGGAATACATTTTAGGCCTCAACGCTTTGATGAAACGTCATCCGCACAATATCCACAATACCAACTTTCTGCTCCATCGCATCTCTAGACTCTCGCGGTATGCCATTCAAAAATATTCGAGCAAAAGCCATTCATTGCAATGCCAACGAGGATGATATCGGCAATATCAATGGCAGGGTTGATCCGAGACGTTTCATTAGAATTGACAATGCAGTGGCTTTCGCCCTTACACTTCCAAGCCTTTGCCGACGTCTTTTCCTATAGTTCGGGATTTGGTACACTGACTCGATTGCTGCGACAGAATCACATCGAATCATTACAAGTTATTCCACGCAAAACAAACGAAAAACTAAGAATTATCACGTCGCGTGCCTTTGACGATTTTCGAATTAACACCATGATCGAGAAATAAGAGATAATTCAACACCATACTATTCTAAAGAAATTTATTAGATTCATGGTGATTTCTGAAATTCATTTTTCTATTTTATTAGAATTATAATTTTTGATCATTTGCATTATCGGTTTGATTTCGAACCGTTTGATTCGAAAGCTCTATAATAGAATTCACAGCGGGGGGATTTCGGAATTCAGAATGAAGAGATACGAATCCCTCATCGGCAAATCGCATTAGAGGAGGAGGGGCAGTCGTTTTCCGTAAGAATCCCTGGACTATGATGGCCGATGGAATCCAAAGCCAAACGTGATGTTATCCCCTCCTTTTTCCTTTTCAACGCTGATCTTCATGCCACCGCCAGTACATTCGTAGCTTTGTGCAAGCCCATGACAGCGCACGAACTAGTTCTTTCCATTATTCTGGTGTATGCAGCACACGCTCACAGAGATCGTGGCAACAATCTTTATAGGCGCAGCTGCTGTGGCATGAATTCGAGGAAGCGCGATTGAAAATCTCTGTGGCCCGTAAAGATTTCCAACAATTTGTTCTTGCATTCGGGAATGCTTGTTTCGTCCGCGTGCTTGATAACCTTGAAAACCTCGAAAACCTTCATCATTTTATCCCTTCCAAATTTGGCTTCGACGTCCAGTAGGAGTTCCTTGGCCTTGACGCGCCTCTCCTCTATGGATACAGCAAGCGAGGAACTGCCCGTTTTCGTCCAATCCCCCCTTATCCCCTTCGTCGGAAGCTCCCCTGCTTAACGACGGGCGATCACCGGGAATTCCGGTGGATACCACAATAGGCGCATTGAGATTTCGTTTGGTTTCGATAACCTCCAGCATTCGAATCGCCTGTTCTCGTTTGCGCTCCTGAATCTTGCGAAACTGATCCGGAATCTTGAATCGATAATGGTAATCAATGACATCCGACAGGGATTTGTTCCCCATTCCCTTGTGAACGGCCCGGAGGGATCCGGAATATCGCCGAAAGCCCGTATTGAATCGTGCCTTTTCGTGGGGAGACCATGCCATCAAATAATCCATGGGTGAAGCTTCGATAGCAGCGATTGCTGCCCGCACGTTGTAATTGGAAACGTGTAAATTCCGCAAGAGGGCATCGATATTGAATTCCCGCAGGGCATCGACCTTGTGTGTGGTCAGAGACTGAAGCGCTTGAAACCGAAGAGAGGGTGGGAAGGCGCTTGCGGCTCAGCGATCGGGACAATTCTTCCATGCGCTGTGTGGGGAAGGGAGCGTAGGGTTCTTCCTGTGTCAGGTGGTGCTGTCTCAGATAGGGAGTGAGAATGCGTGCTGCCTTGTTTGATATAATCGTCCGTTCCCTCCTGGCTGATCTTGTCGGGTTTCCACATTCGAACTGGGTTCTCGGAAACAATATTGGACATGTTGTATTGATTCGGAAGAAATTTCGGAACCTTCACCTGGTGATCTGGCCCAACCTGAATCTGCATGGTAATTCCATCGTCAATACCCTCTTCGGTAGCAAAATCTCCAACGCGCCGGCGTTTTTGGGCGCTGGTGGTAAGAATACCAGTAGTGTTATCGGAGCTGCCTCGTTTTGCGGAGGGAGGAGTCAAAAGGTGATGCAACAGCGGAGCACCTCCCGTGTCATTTCGATTCGAGTTATTGTCATTGTCATTCTCGTCATCGTCGTCATCATTGACTTTCTGTTTTCTCGAATTGAGGGCGAAGACCGTCATTTCCTTCCAGTCATCGCTCTCTCCCGTAAATGGTAAAATTACTACTCGGGAATCATCGTCAATGCGGAGGCTGTATCGGCACAAATAGGTGGATGGAAGAACGAGGGAGGGCATTTCGGCATCCCGGTCCGGATTTCGATACAATACTGTTGGAATTATTTAAGAAAACAAGGCAAACGCCAAAAAGGGAATTGCGTCAGAATATTGCATGAAGCATAATCAAGTCGTGATATAATTCAAAAACACAGTTTGAAACACATTCCGCCTGATTCCATTGAATTCGATTCCATATTAATACTCACCCTGAACGAGATCACAGATTGTTGTGACGTGGTTGTCATCGCTTTGATTGCTCAAGACTAAATCGTGTTCCGTAATGTTCTTGGCAAAGACTTCGGAAGAAATGGGACCGGTAAGCTCTCCCAGGGGCAGGGAATCGACATCCTCCTTTTTGAGAAACCACCGTGCCTGAAAGAGGACTTTCCCCGAAGCATTGCTGTGGGTGGTGTTGGTTCCACTGGTGCTGGTAGATCCCCTGCGACGTTTGGGAGTTTCCTGCCAGATGCGTTCGACGCGGGCGAGCATGAGGCCGTCTCCGAGTTTGGCTTCCTTGCGGGGTGCATCCTTCTCGGGGCTCTTGTAGTAATCGGAGGGTTTGTCGGCTTGAGTATCTGCGGTATACTCCGACGTTGGTATGGGATTCTTGTTGCTTTCCGTTGTCTTCGCCCTCACTTTCAGTGCCCAACTGGTTCGACGGAGTTTCGCATGGCTACTACATCGCCCACACCAATCTCGTAATTTGTATCTCCAACCGTCAAATAGAATCCCTCGTAATAGATGCGTCCTCCATTGCGATTGTTGTTGCTGTTGCTGTTGCTCCTGGAAACTGTGCTATTTTCGTTGTCTTCAATTTCGGCATCCGACCAAAATCCCGAAAAGAAGGACTTTGAAGTGCCATTGTTTTCTTTGCTCTTGTTGTTGTTGTTGTTGTTGTCTTTGCTGCTATTTTTGTTTCTTCGAGATTTGTTGAAACTCGAATCGCTTTCTCCAGATGACACGGAGGAAACAGACGAGGACGACGAAAGCGTAGACCGTTGGCGTCGCTTCCGCTTGCTACTACTATTATTGCTGTTGTTGTTCATGTTTGAATATGTTCTGAATACAACAATCTTGGGAACTCTACCAAGATAGTTCTTGCAACCTTGGCAGTTATAAAGTAGAAGTAGTTATACTAGTGAAAACAAAGAATGCTGCAATCATGATTCTGCTTTTCACTTCCCATTTCCAACAGCGGATTTGCGGCACACGAAAATGGGCACTGGTTTAATCGAACTAATCAAATATAACATACGTTGAGTTCATACGAACCCGTTTCGAGATCATACGAACCCTGTTTTGAGTTTAATCGAACTAATCCTGGAGCACATACAATTTAACGGCTGTTTGATTAGCTCGACTAACCTGAAAATATTTGAGTCGAACTAATCAAACAGCCGTTAAATTGTATGTGCTCCAGGATTAGTTCGACTAAAGTTGGGATCGTTGAAAAAACAGGGTTCGTATGATCTCGAAACGGGTTCGTATGAACGCGAAACGGGTTCGTATGAACTCGAAATCAAGCTCGGAAACGCCTTTTTCTTGTGATTTTTTTTTTGTGATTCTTTTTGTTGCAACAACAACATTAATCAACCAAACGATACTATTCTTGCGACTGTCAATCGTAAACGAGTTATTCTTTCACTACCAACCTTTAATGATCTATTCTATCATACGTTCAGAATGATAATACGATAAAAGAAACAAACAATGGGGAAAACAACAACAGCGACAGCAACGTCGACGACGACAAGCATCGCCGAAACCAATAACATTCCGGGAAAGGCTACTTCATCGTTTCCGTTGGTCGCTTCGTCGGTTTGGGAATGGTACAAGAACGTTGCTAGAAATAATCGGTTGACTCTCGATGTATTGGAAGACACAATTGAGAAGCTTTTGTTTTGGCTTCCACATGCAGAGACAGATGATGGAGTCGAAGGGGATGGAATCAATGGGGATGCTGCCTGGCGGGAGGTTGGCTATGGTATTCTGTCACTCCATAGGCTATCCATGGATCTTGCCCTTGATGATAACAACGACAATAGTAGCAGCGAATTGTCTAGCAGCAAAAACGTTCGAAAGAACCACTACGGAATGTCGATTCGCACAAAGAATTCTCCCACGATTGCTGCCACCAGTGCCCGCATTTGCCTCACGGTGATTCATTCGCTCATGCCATCGCTCATATCGCTGGTAATGCTTCGAGCTCGACGACAGAAAACTTCTTACACCAACAATGGTATATATACTTCAGTAAACAACAACAACAACAACAAACATATAAACATTGCCATCGCAGCTTCCAAAGCCCGATTGGTTTTGGAACAGGCCAAGTTTCTCTTGCGAATGACATTGTTGGTTCACTACTGGAGACAGCAACAGCAGCACTGTACACAACAAAAAAACGACGATTATTCACCAGACTTTGGAATCATGCTCGATGGCGGCATGTATCATTCGGATCGAGCGCAGGAATCGATTGGCATTCCGTGGGATCATGCAAAGGCATTGCAGAGGCGGAGAAATTACGTCGGGGAACGAACGGGCTGGAATGTAACGACAAATGATGCTTCGAATTGGAACGTTGGAATGCTGAGTGACTATTGGTCTCGAATCGTTCAAAATATCTTTGGGAATAATAGTTTCGAAAGGCACTATAGAAATGCCAAGACGGTTCTGGCAGAAGTCTTGTACTCTTCCCGGCCACTGCTCTGGGCTTGGCTCGAATCCCGACACCACGCTTCCACGATGACAACGAATACAGAACCGAGATATCCAATCGTGATTCGAAATCGACCAGGAGCGTCACTTTCCATTGAAGCAACAAAAGCTCGTCGCCTTCCCAGTCTCTTGAAAGGATGGCTGTTTTGCCTTGTCATGGACGTTCTCTCGATTCGGCTGCTCGAACACCACCGACGTCCAAATCCTCGCTATCCATCGTCAACGAGTGATCCCTTTGCACGCCAGGAACTGAAACGCCGCAAGATGCGGTTGCTCTTGTATCTGCTGCGGGCTCCCGTCTGGAACAACCAAACGCTCCCCGTCCTCGAGGGTGTGTCCCAAAAAGTCCTTCGAAGGATGCCTCTTTTGGGGAATCTATTGGAGACTGTTCTATGGGATTGGATCTTGTACTATCAACATCCCTTTGTGTCCGAAGAGGGATGATCAGATTGTTTCATTCAATTGCGAAATCGTCCATCAACGTCTTCAGATAGGAACGATGATTATAATGCTAACTCCATCCTTAATAAAAAAACAGATTTTTTCAATTTCATTTTCGCACGCAAACGTTGCTTTTTGAAGGATCAGCGCGTTCGCCCAGTACAATGCACGTAGAATTTGTACGGCGAGAAAAAGCCGACAGCGCACGACGCTTGATGATAGATTCAACTGTACTTCGTACGAAGCGTCAGTAATCAAAAGTGCCGTAGCGACAGCATCACCTTGCGTTGTTGTTGTTGCTGTAACCTTTTGCATCGGAACAACATCCATCATCATCCTCTTGTCTCGTAAGAGTAGTAGATCTTGTCTCTTTCAGAGTATTCTGCATCGAGAGAATCTTCTTGTAGTCAATCGATCAGAGTTTGGTTGCAAATAAAAAGAAAGGAGAAGCAGACATTGCTATTGTCATATCTAGTTAAACAAAAATGATGTTGAACGCCTTGTCCTCGGCCAAATCGCTGGCCAAAAGCACAGCTCGTCGAAGCATCCACAGCCGGAGAAAGATGAAGAATCCGGTGGATCTTCCCAAAGCCTTGGTGGCCAACTTTCCCGTCAAGAAAACCAAGCCTTCTTCGGACACCACCACCCCGGCTGCCGAAGAGCCTCTCTATTCGGCTCCCGTCACTTCGGCACACGCGATTGATCTCGAAAAGAACGCTGTTTCCACGCTCGATTCTGCTGCCATTGATCCCTCCAGTGGTAAAGTCATTCACGGACGCTATGGAGAACTCGATGCGGACGCTACCCTGGGCGTCCCCCTCGAGTATTTGGCGCTTTTGCGCATGGCTGCCGAAGGAGCTGCCGGCCTTTCCAAGATGGGAAGTGGAACCGTCTTGGTGTATGGAGCTTCCCAGGCCAATGGCTTTGCCGCCGTCCAGATGGCTGCCAAGACCAATGCGGTGGTTGGCGTCGTTGACGGACAACACTCGGGCAACGAGGACATGGTCGAATACGTCAAGGGAATGATCCCAGAGCCAGGAACTGCGGTTGGACAGGAATATGCAATTGCCAAGAAAAACTTTAAGGATTTGGTTTCCGGAATTGCCACTGGTGACGAGCAGCTTTCTAGTTATACTGCTGCCGAATGTCTCGAAGACTTCAAGGCCAACCTTGCGGACTATTCCGAAGCTTATCCCGATACCATGCCGGCAGCGGTCAACTCTTCCAAGATAAAATTCTTGGGCATGGAAAAAGACAAGGATCAGTTCCGTGCCAACATGGATACTTATTTGAGCCAATACCAACCTGGAGCTCCTCCTCTTTCGAAGGATCAGCTCGATACTACCTTCAACACGGATCAGTACGAAGTTTTCCGCAGCAAGTTCTGGGATCAAACCACCAGCGTTGTTTCGGGTGACGAAAGTCATTTCTTCTCTCCCCCACACATTGTCCAAGACTTGATGAAGGAACACGAACAAAAGCCTCCATCGACACCTTTTGCCTTTTCGCCACTCAGCTCGGAGTACCCCATGGGAACCGAAGCTGCTGCCGGTGGTCCCTGTTGCCGGAGCTATTATCGCCGTCACACCCGACTTGAAGGCTAGCTTCCGAGGCAGTTGCCAAGGCCAAGACGCTCCGTGGCAAGGCCGAGGCTCTGGCATTCTTGACGGATGCCCAAAAGGATGCCTTTGCGGCAGCCACGTCGGTTGCTGCGCAGGCGCAAGCGGCGGGAGCTCCCGTTGTCACCATTGGAGGTATGTAATGGATTATGTTCGTGACGAATATTGTTTGATTGATTATTTATTTGATTGTTCTATACTTGATTCGATATAACTTGATCTAACATTTTTCATCATCTTCTTCTTTACCTTGCTATTCGATTATACAGGATCTCTTCCCGGATTCGAAACTGCCGAACCTACCGATGCCGACGTCAGCGCAGCTCTTTCGGCCATGGCCATTCAGGACGATGGTTCCACCGACCTCGACTACTTTGTTCAGGCCTACCGAGCCGGAGATTTTCCCCTTTTATGCGGATTACGCCGTGCACCGGGCCTACCGAACCTTTGGCTGGGCCTCGACAAATCGTAGTGACGAAATAAACAAGCGCTACGGAAGGAACAAAAGAAGGAATGAAATACAGAAACGTTGGGCACGAGAAGCGACCGTGTGATTTACAAAAATTAAGAAAAAAATAACACAATATTTATTCATTACTACTACGTATGTTAGAATTCGTATCAAATTAGATACGTCATGCAGCACGATTATGTTTCTCGAATTGTCTAGTTCTATAACATATCGTTATTATGCGTCGAATAACATTACGAGTCGTAGCTTTCGACATCTAGAGTTAGGTGGCTAAAAATGTGGCTAAAAATACACAAATCCATTTTTCGGATTTCGTCTGTGTTTTCCTCAAACTATCGTTTTCCAAGGCAAACTTCTTTCGCCACGTAATTACACGCTTCTTTGAAGAATTGAATCATTCGTTCGTTCAAAGATGCTTGCAAGTCGTGCTTGACAAAACCCTCCTCGAGCTGTTTGGAGTTGGAAATGGCCGGAAAGAAATGAACCTGTCCCTCCAAAGTGTCGACGACTAGCGGGACCTTCCTCGCGGTTTTCGACTGGCGTCTGGTCTTCGCGGAAATACACCAAAATAGGGAAAGTCTTTGGAAGGCAAAAAGTCGTAGTTGCTAAAGCTTGAGTATTTCCACTTGTTTTCTCCACCCACAACGACGTTTTCCTGTTCCAACTTTGCTCCAGTTCGCAGAAACCAACGAAAAGGAATCAGTCGTCAAAGGCAAATCTCAAAGTAGTAGTCTGAAAGGCCAAGAACAAAGAAAAGACGGTAAAGAGCACCGCCAAAGCTCCAAAGGGCTTGGCCGTCAACAGCTTTTCGCCAGAGCCATCCCGCAAATCTTCCAGAAAGCCAGCGGCAAGTCCGATTCCAAAGGCACCAATCGCGAGGTTGTAGTTGGGATCTACAAGCTCGAGGCCAGCGGAAAGCGCCGAATTGGAGCGCGGTGCTGTTGGTGTGGCAACAAACGGAGTAGAAACACGCATTCCGTTTGTTTTGGTTGCTGCCGATGCCGCCTTAGAGGGGGCAACAAAGGCGTTACTGCCCAACACCAAAGCCTGTAGCGTAACCAGCCGCGAGGAGAAACTTGGCAAACATGATGATGATGATGGTGATGTATAGTTTCTTTTGCTCGACTATGAGAAAGATACTGCGGAATGCGATCTGTCTTTTCCGATCTTCTGCCCTTGGAATGACAGACCATAAAAGTGCAACTGTTGCAGAGATCAGCCGATGACGTTCGTTTTGGTGGAGATTCTTCCAAGACTGCCATGAAGTCACGAATTCTTGAAGAGAACATTTTGCTGACGTAGTACCCATGATTTGGTGAATTGAATCGTGCGCCCAAGAAATTGCGGGACGAGGTCGGGATTTTACTGCATTATCGGCATGAAATCAGAATTTCTTACAACGAATGACGAGAGAGGTGTGTGACTGTGTATTCTCAAAAGGCCAAAAGTATCGCACTTTGTCTTGTTGCCCATCTTTGTGCCACAAGTTCACCCCATAACACAAGACGTTTCATCATTCCCACTTGAGAGTGACAAGCTTCCACTTCCACATCGCAACAGGCTTCTGCAAGAATTCCAACGACAAGAGAAGAAAAGCTAGATCGACAATGATGGCAATGAGGCTTCGATCGACAACCCTTGGGCAAAAGACAATTTCGAGAATACAGAACCCGTCATCGACCCACCGATGCCATAAACAGACGACAAGCCTTACTCGGAAATTTTCCTCCTCCTCCGGATCTTCTTCTTCGTCGTCGTCGGGCTTTTTTGGCAGGGCATGGGATCGATACACCGAAGGCCCTGATTGCTAGACCCTCTCTTGGTCAAGGGCGGGGCAGCCGCAGTCATCTTCACCTTTAGCGACACTGCCACCCAAAAGATCATGGATCCGGATTCCGAATGGGACGCGTCGAGGGCATTGAGTGGTGCCGGATTTGGAGTGGCAGCTACCTGTTGGTTGCACTATTGGTGGGGATTTTTGGAGGTTGTCATCAACAAGCGAATGCCGGTGGGATCCTATGGACAAAACAAGCTTGTGAATGCCCTGGGCAAGGTCGTCGCGGACCAGCTGGTGGGCGCACCTCTGTACATTTACGGATATTATTGCGTGACGCACTTTGGAACCGAATTCCAGGCAACAATGGCCAAGCAGAAAGAAGGACAGCGAGGAAATTACGGAATCGACAAAAATATCAACGACAACTAAAATCGACCAAGGAATCTCCCGACACTTCTTCGATAGTGGTCAAACTCATGAAGGGAGACCTCCGATCGTGCCCTGGAAATGCTTCCGGACACGCTCCTGCGACACTGGACGCTCTGGCCGATTGTTCCACACGCTGAATTTTTACTACAATCCCATCCACCACCGCGTGTTGGTCCAAAACATTGTTCTCATTTTTTGGTCCGGATATCTGAGCCATTTGAATAACGGTGGATTGGAAATCGTGACACCCGAAAAAGAAATCGAAATGGTGGCTGCCGAACACGAGCAGCAGGAGCAACAGCGACGTGAAACCAAGAACAGAACTAAACCTCCTGCCACCGACAAGAGTGGCATACAGTTGGCAACGTCGGGAAGGACGCACTAAGACTAATTTCGAAAAATTGCCCCCAGTGCATTGGATTATCACGAGACGAAAGGAAATAATTTCGCACAATCCAACCTCTCTTGCGAATACAACAGATTGAAGAAAATCGATTGATTGACCAGAACAAAATTCATTTGGCACGCATCATCGAAAGTCGGCTTCTACGAGAGAGAAAAAAGGAAGAACTCGAGCAGCCCAAAAAACATTGCTCTCTTGTTTCGGCACAACAGTTCACGAAAATGCTCTACTCATCGACGAAAGTATTGGCGACAACAATATGGTTCTCTGCTTTTTTCTGAATCGATAAGAAGCCGGCGACGATTGATTCCTTCACACGACGAAAATTAATACTCCATACAACCAGTTACCACAGAATAATTAATCGAGTTAGTTAAAATAGGGATGCAAAGCTCCTCCATAATCGCTATGTTGATGCAGAGTGATTATTTCAGAACACGACGAAAAGCAAGCAGAGACGAAGAACGAAGAAGAGGACGACGAGCGAGGAATGGTTGCCATCATTTTGTGCACCGATTTTGAGTATACACTGCTGCTACTATTACGACGTTCTGAAGCTCTGTAAAAGCAAAGTGATGGTGATAGTATTTCGTAGTTGCTCTTATCCAAGGATGTGAGAAAAGAGGATTTTCAATTTTACATTTGTTCTTGTTTTCTTCCAAAATTTGAAGTTTTCGACATCTGTCAAACCTTGTTTCGTCCGTCATTCGCCCGTATATGTTTGTGCGATCACAACATCTGGCAAGGATCGCTTGTGAAATTTGAAGAGAGCTCATTCGTGCGCATTGCGTGTCTGTCCAAACGTCGTGATGGAACCGCTCGCTAATTATTTCAAATCGTGCATGACGTCGCTTGTATGTGACAAGAGGATTGGTGGGATGGAGGTGCGAGGAATTCAATTGAACTTTTTTGACGCGTGACATCAAGTTAGGAATAGTAGAACAACGACATCAGAAATGCGAAGAACTCACTCTAGAAAATGAATGCAATCTGTTGTTGAAATCTTTCGAAAAAAGAACAGTTGATCATTGTTACAGTATTCGACACAAACAACAACAATACTAATTGTCATTGTAACACTACTTCTACACTCTGTTGTAATTCCATTTCCCATTCCTATTCTATATCTGCAGTTACTATATCACCATGACTTCCGAAACCGATGAAAAACAAGCCAGGAGAGATTCTTTTGCTGCCCAAAAGGACATCATCATGACCAAAACGAAGCAGTTTGCCGAGCAATTCGAGAAGCTGGCAAAGCCTGCCATGGAATTCTTAATTGTCTTGTTGCCAATTCTGATTCAGTTTGGAAAGAAGGTCAACGCAACTTGGAAAAAACTCGACGACCACGTAATCAAATCCATCATTGGTTTTGCCTTTTGCTTCTTTGGAGGCATGTACCCTACCCTCTTTGCCGGTGTTCAGGCCGCAGAGCAGGGAGGACGGGAGCTATTGATTGAATCCATCAAGGATCTCTCGGAAGAAGCCTACCCGAATTTTGAACGAATCCAAAAAGGACGACGATGCAAAAGGGACACCCGACAGTGACGATCTTCCGGAATACGCCAAGCACAAGACGCTTTTTGTCTTGAAAAAAATGAATCCCCAAAAGGTCAACACCGCATTGCAAAATCTCTACAGCGTGTGGTTCGCAGTTCATTTCCGTATTGGTTGTCCAGTTTGCTAGAACCATTCAGACGGCAAAGTCCATTTCGGAATTCCTCGCCAAACCAGCCAATGCCTATGCCAAACCCGTCGTCGTAGCCATGCTTCCACCCGAATACCAGCAATGGACACCCATTCTTATCAAATGGTAAGCAATATCAATATGTGATTCAATATGAAACGCATTGATGAAATGCATGAATCGATTCGAATCAATCTTTCCGATTGAAGCGTCTGCCCAATTCAATTTACGACAAATACATTCCTGCTCTTTCCTCATCCGATATTTTTTTGTCTTCTCTTTTCATTTATTTATTTCACTTTGACCCGAACGAAAACAATTAGGGCTACCCATACTGTCGGAATGTCCCTCGCCTGGACCTTTACTTCGATTCGTGTTGCCTTTGCGAGTTCGCTGCAGGGAGGTATGATGATGGCACGCTCCGGCCTCGTCGCCCTCAAGAAGCGCAACTATCGACGTCGAGGGAATGGTGACAAACCCCAAGCACAAGGAACTTGTGGACGATTATGCCGCCTACGTCTTTGCGGGACTTGGATTCCTCTTTCAGCTCTACTTTCGGTTGACTCCTCCCTTTCCTTTGAATATTATTCTCTTTCCCTTTCGCATTGCCGAGTGGGCGCTGAGGTATGGGGTCATGAAAATGTCGTCGATCGTATAAATCTCATGTCAACAGTGAACGAACGAATCAATCGCTACATATTTAAATTTTTTGTACATCATGGCACTCGGATGCCAGTGTTGTTGGAGGCAAGGATTTGCCGAAATGGGAAGAACCAAAAGCGCTGCGCTGTTTTCTTCGAATCATTTCATTGGTTCTATGGGAATTCATAGTGAACGAATCAATCGTCAACAGGTCACCAGCATGCTCTTATTGGTCACGACTACTAACTATCAATATCACGCAACTCGGGGTAACCAATCGCAAATATTGTGTAATTCATAACTATACTTTTTTGTGAGAAGTCTTTCATTATATGATACGAATTATCTTTTTTCCGAATAGCACGACAAGAAACGAAATTGTCGTTGCCGACGACTGTGTATCGAATCCAAAACATTTTGTCTCCCCAAACACGATCTGGATTTTTCTATTTCGTTTCGAACGAACTTGGGAACAATAATGTTTCGTTACAGATAAGATAAAAAGAGTCCAATATTGAAGGAAATGCTCGTTTCTACTATCTTTTCGCTTCGTTATTTTTCGATTGATTCTTTGACTAGAGCGTATCGTCCTCGCTCGATTCCTCGTCTGCTGCTGCTGCTGCTGCTGCTGCTGTTTTCGTAGTATTCCGATTGATTCTTTGACTAGTGCGTATCGTCCTCACTCGATACTTCACGCTCCTGCTTTGATCGATTCCGAGTTATTCAGCGCAGTAGACATCGCGATAGTTGTTTTTCCTCCACTGCCGGTTGATTGTTATGTATGTTTTTTTGTTTAACATAACAAGGATCTAACAAGATCCGAAGACAAGTGTATCGATGGATAGATCAATGAAGCTTCGTGGCTTCATCCCTCATTTCAAGCACACAGTGGCCCGATTATCGTTTGGTTCAGTGCTCCCGGTTCCTAGCTCTGGGTCCCCGAAGGACCCGTCGGCATCGGCTAACCAGGCTTACACTGCCTTATCCCCGTGGGGACCACTGTGTGTGATCTATCACTTATACCTGTTCTCATCCACATAGCCCGGATTAGCGTCCTTTGGACGATCCAGTCGGCAGAGTTCATTGCAGGCTCGTCAGGGATTTGTCCGGGGTCCATTGCATTCACACAACAACTTTCCCGTAGCGCTCCGTTGAGTACTTCCCTCCTGTCAGCCATCCTGCTCCCTCCTTTGTGGTTTATGAGTTACACTTGTCTCCCCATCCCCGAAGTGCGTAAAAAGAATACCATCGTGGTGCCTTGTCGTTCAGCGTAACAGTTTGTTCGTTTACCCCCCTCTTTCTGGCACCATGCCGCCTTAGCGTGAGCTCAGTCGAGATCTTCCGCGCGTGCTAAGCATGCTTCAACGGTCTCGAGTTCCTGGCCTTTTACACGGAGGAACAGTGACTGTGGCTTACTTCGACTCACCTTTTCCCCTCGCGAGATCATAGCAGATGCAGGCCTATTTCGGGGATCAAACCATGGTGATCCCTATAGCGTCTCTCCCTTGGGCTGCTACCTCCACTCTTGCCATCTGCTACTCGCTGGGTACTCAAGCTTTTACACTAGGTTATTCTATCCTTCGAATGCGAATTATGAGAGGAGAGTGATTTCTGAAGGATCAAAAAAGGGATAGTGGATGCATTTTTGCTGCATCCGACGCGTTTGCTCTGTAGAAGACAGTAGAGATTGTACAGGATGTGATGTTCAGAAGCAATTTCGTATGATCGAAACTTGGTTTAAGTTTGGATATACGAGGCTATCGCGATGAAAGAAAACCAGAAACGGACATGGTTTGAAACGGATATGGTTTGAAACAGACGTAGATAACAGTAGAAACGTCTCTCGAAACGACAGTCGGCGATGTCGAGGTTTCACACAACATACTTCATCGACTCCTTCTCACCATCGATGAAGGATGGTTTTGCTGCTAGAAGAGAAGCAATCGCTTATGATTGTTTTCTTCGTTAAATTTTGAAATTATTTGATTGGACGCGTTCGAAACAGATGTCAAAACCTCTATCTTAAAATTTAAATGAGCCGATGATATTGTTCGACTCGTTTGATTACATTCAATGGTCGTCATTCGAGAACATTTTTTGCATTCTTCTTGTTCGTCGGCCATCACGATTTATTGATTTATGCATTCTTCATTATCGGATTGTCTTTCTTCCAGACGAAGAAGCGTTTCTTATTTCACATCCTGTCATGAAATATCGACATTCCATTGACAACAACAGAAGCAAGGCACTGACACGTCGGTGTGAATTGAGCAGATGCTGAATCTGCTGCCGTTCTCGTCGCTTTCGATTCAAAATTGCAGCTCTCATTCGATTCTTTCGTAAAGCGCAGGATGAAAGAACAGCAGATATTCGCGGGCTCAATTCGTAGATCGACCGTCTGTTCTGTTCGCCATGGCCGTCCCAATTTCGATTTCGGAAGAAAACTGTGCTTCCAACTTCGTAAGTCGCCACAACGATCGATTGTCGGCTTGTTCGTTCGTTGATTGAGCATTTCCTGCTGCTTACTCTTTTTCGATTGATTTTTTCAATCAAAAGAGCAGCAGCCTTTCCCGCGCTCAATCAACAAACCGAAAAACGATCGCTACTCGACCTGTGAATTGAGCGGATGCTGAATCTGCTGCCGTTCTCGTCGCTTTCGATTCAAAATTGCAGCTCTCATTCGATTCTTTCGTAAAGCGCAGGATGAAAGAACAGCAGATATTCGCGGGCTCAATTCGTAGATCGACCGTCTGTTCTGTTCGCCATGGCCGTCCCAATTTCGATTTCGGAAGAAAACTGTGCTTCCAACTTCGTAAGTTGCCCGAATGACGAAACTGAAGCTCTATCGAATTGAAAAGCAATCGGATTTCTTTTTCTTTTTTCTTTCTCCCGTGCCCATTCGAATATAGGCGGGGAGATTCAATGATGCATCGACGGAGGGCTTCCATCGTAGTATTTTGTACAGTGGAAGCCCCTCCACAACGAATCAAGGAAACAGCCCTCCTTGATCCATTGCCAATACCCTCTAATGCTTTCGTTCGCTTCCTCGCCTGTACTCGATCAATTGCGAAATCTCTCTCGAGTGTTGTGCTCTCTCGATAATCTCGATTGTTCTGGGGAGATAAAGGCAGTAGCCGACGACGAAGAGTCTATTCAGCTTTGTGAATAGGACGACGTCAGCATTCTCCGAATCGATGATCAAACTCCGATTCCTGATGGAGCTGCTGCTGCTTCGATGCATTTGCCCATTTTCCGCGGGCTACATCCAACGAGTCGACCATCCGTTCTTTGTTCGCCATGACCGTCCCTGTTGTCATTCACGAAAAAATAAAAATTCGTTCGACTTACCTTGTTGTCTCCACTGCCGCCGGTTGATTGTTATGTATGTTTTTTTGTTTAACATAACAAGGATCTAACAAAGATCCGAAGACAAGTGTATCGATGGATAGATCAATGAAGCTTCGTGGCTTCATCCCTCATTTCAAGCACACAGTGGCCCGATTATCGTTTGGTTCAGTGCTCCCAGTTCCTAGCTCTGGGTCCCGAAGGACCCTCGGCATCGGCTAACCAGGCTTACACTGCCTTATCCCCGTGGGGACCACTGTGTGTGATCTATCACTTATACCTGTTCTCATCCACATAGCCCGGATTAGCGTCCTTTGGACGATCCAGTCGGCAGAGTTCATTGCAGGCTTTCCAGGGATTTGTCCGGGGTCCATTGCATTCACACAACAACTTTCCCGTAGCGCTCCGTTGAGTACTTCCCTCCTGTCAGCCATCCTGCTCCCTCCTTTGTGGTTTATGAGTTACACTTGTCTCCCCATCCCCGAAGTGCGTAAAAAGAATACCATCGTGGTGCCTTGTCGTTCAGCGTAACAGTTTGTTCGTTTACCCCCCTCTTTCTGGCACCATGCCGCCGTAGCGTGAGCTCAGTCGAGATCTTCCGCGTGTGCTAAGCACACTTCAACGGTCTCGAGTTCCTGGCCTTTTACACGGAGGAACAGTGACTGTGGCTTACTTCGACTCACCTTTTCCCCTTTGAGATCATAGCAGATGCAGGCCTATTTCGGGGATCTCCATGGGCGCCCCCCATGGTGATCCCTATAGCGTCTCTCCCTTGGGCTGCTACCTCCACTCTTGCCATCTGCTACTCGCTGGGTACTCAAGCTTTTACACTAGGTTATTCTATCCTTCGAATGCGAATTATGAGAGGAGGAAAGTGATTTCTGAAGGATCAAAAAAGGGATGGTGGATGCATTTTTACTGCATCCGACGCGTTTGCTCTGTAGAAGCCGGTACATTTTATACAGAAGGAGCTTTCGAAAACTTGGTTTCAGCTTTTAACGAGGTTTTATACGAGGTTCGTAGCATGGTTTTCCGTTTTAGTTGTCGAAACGGACACAGAATCGGACAGGTAGCGGACCTCGAAACGGCCTTCGAAACAGAAACGAAGGTCTGTTTCTTTGCTCATCGTCGATGCTTCTCATCATCCACAATGATTGTTTCGAAGAAACGACCCTCCCCTTCTTTAAAAATCGTTCCGAAAATCCGTTTTTCATTTTTCATCGGAAATTCCTTGATGCAATTTTTTTCAAATTTTCTTTTCTTTGATTGGCTCTTTATTGCTGCCGTAGTACGTGCATATTCGACTCCGATGGAATTAGAAGACCTCATATTATTTGTAGTCGCACGCGCGCGCTGGGCGTCGCAATTTTAAATTCCCATGTTTGACAAATTTTGATACGAACTTCGTCATGATTCCAACAAACTTTACATACCCCTTCACATCCTCCTGGGACTGTTTTGAAATTGCATCCGTCGGAATAGCCATCCATTCCGTCCCCCCAAAAGCAAGCAGGACTACTATTGCCCACACTGAGGAGGATATCTCGGCTTGACACCGGAATTTTAGTGGAATATCGACGGAGCAGGTCTGCATACCTCAACATCATTTATTTCCAAAGGAGCGAAACCAAAATGCACATCAAGAAAAATACGCGGGCCATGCCGCTCCGTCGACCAGCCTCCGACACTTCCAGAGATACTGGTGTTTCGGGGCGTTTCTACAAAAGGTTTTACTGCGCCGTTGCTCTGCTGGTTGTCTATTCCTCCTGCATATACTTTTCTGTCGAAAGGGGTTTGTCCCGTTCTTTGTCAGCACAACAGTCCATGATCCGCAAGCCTTCGAGCTATGTCACACAACAACTACAACTACCGGATCAGCCGCGAATCAACTATCCTTTCGACAACCCTAGTAGCACAGTTGTAATTGCGCCTCCCGGCAGAGTGGAAACCAAATTCCCTCCCTCTTCGGTGGGAGAGCACCAACACCCAGCTTCGACCACAAAACCCCGCCTCTTCTTGCACGTTGGTCCCCAGAAGACCGGATCTTCAACCCTTCAATCGATGCTCGATAGGCTGGCGCATCTCACGGAATCGCTCCCCGGTGACAATCTCTACTGGCGTCATATCATGCCCGAATCAGGAGACTTTGACTGTGAGATGGATAAATGGGGTGGCTGGCACAATTGTGTGCCTTCCGGAAAATTAATGGCACTCATTGATTCCGCGAAGAAGGATGGAGCAAATCTCCTCCTGACGGACGAAAATTTGGGGCAAGACTTTGTCAATGGCCTACGAGAGGCTATTGACGATGACGATTGGGACGTGACGGTCATTGTCATGTACCGGCGAATCCATGAGTGGCTCATCAGCTGGTACAACCAAATTCACAAGACCACGAATACAGATTCCGAGGGAAACGTTCTTTTCAATGACCAAGGGATTCCGTATCGCACCGAACACACGCAGTGGCCTGATCATGGAGGCGTCCATGTCCCCACTTTTCGGGAATTTTACGAAAAATATACCCGCTATTGGGAGGTATCAGAACTCGCCGAAAAGCACCGAAGCATCGAATACTACAATCTCTATAGAAATTCCTTCGATAATGTTCTCTTCTATAACATGCACCAAGGCGGTAGCATGGTAATGAATCTCATTTGCAATATTTTCGGGGCGGCTCACGCTTGTGCCGTCATGCAGAGCCACGAAATTGAGATTGAAAAAGTCAATTCTTCCGTGAATCTCGACCTCGACATTCTTTCGGTGTATGCTTACGAGAAGGGTCTTGTATCCAATTCTCTTTCGAGACAAACTGTACTGGAGGCGGTAACGAATCACGTTCATGAGTCAGATAAGATTCTTCCTCGTAACTGCGATATGGAAATGATGGAACAAATTCGCGAATGGTTGGTCGAAACGGAGAAAATCATGGTGGGAGAAGCCGACTGGAACGATGCCAAGGAATCCGAATTGTTGGAATTGTTCAATACACATGTCGCAAAGGGAAAGATGTGCGACATCGACGTTGATGCTGTGCTTGCCGACGAGGATTGGATTCACTTTTTCCAATCGTTGGGAGACAATCAGAAAGGCAATCTTGTGGTGAACGTTGGACCAATTGGTGGCAATGCCATCCACGATGCCCTGACAACGCTGTCGGGAGCACACGAGGCATTGCAAAAGGACAATTTTAAAATGATCGAAATTGACAATCCAGAAAGTTACTTCGAATGCACAACCCAAAAATGCGAGGCATTGGGTCAATTTCGGTCAATGCTCTCGTCTCTGGAGGGCACTGGAACCAACATTCTAATATCAAACGACAATCTCGACGAACGATACGTCGAAGCCTTCAAAAATATCGTTGACGCGGGCAAATGGAACGTCAAGATAGTTGTTGGACACATCCGTCTTGATCAGTTTCTGCTCACAATGTACGAAAACGAATATAGATCCGAAAACCTGGAACCGAGCGACAAGCAATTTTATTCAAAATGGCCCGATCACGGTGGAAGTCACATTCCTGATTTCAACCAGTGGATCAACGCATTTGCCGAGGATTTCGATGCCCAAAACATCCAAGAACTCCTGGGCATGCACCTACGGGAATGCCTATGCATCGTCCTTTGAGGACGTGGACTATTCTGCCTATCATCCCCAAACAGACGTCATGGTGACTAAGTTTGTGTGCCAGATCCTTCCCGAAGCTACGAATACTTGCAATCTGGCAAAGGCAAAACTGAAAACCGAATCCCTCCTTGGACGATTATGCCGAATCATGATATTCTCGCTGTTGGCGCACACGAAAGGGGCTTGGTGGGAACTCAAGTCTCTCGAAATCAACTTCGCGAGGCAATCCACAAAAAGCTCTCGTCTGGCAAAAAGACGTTGTCACGAATCTGCGTGGCCACCGTTACCAAGCAACTCTACGACTGGATGATCTTGAACGAGCATGCCATGCTCGGCAACCGGATGTTCGCCACGAAACGAATCGCTGCGATCAATCAGGACTTTCAGGAACTTTTAAACTCGGGCAAGCTGTGTGCTGTCAATGTCGAAAAAGAGCTCTCCGACGAAACCTTGGGAAAGCTTCTTTCGTGATACACCCGGTTTCGAACAAGTTCCGCAATAAAATGAAAGGGGATGGTTTTGGGAGTAAAATTATAGAAGGCTTGTAATTATAATGTAAAATAGTATTGCAGTCTATCGATTTACTTATTTCGCTACTTTTTCAACCGTGTTTTTCTATTGTTCTGGCAAATCTTTTGGTACACGCGCATCATTCAAATTGCAAACAAATCTTTCGAATTCGACAAGATCAATCGAAAAGGAAGGTTTGTGGTCGGGAGATGCCACAAAAGCAACGGGCGAATGAGAAATGGCGGGTATAGGTGCCTCATTCAGCCATCCCCTGATGACAAACGACGAATCGAAATCATTCCCTCGTCTTACAAGTTCGAGTGTCAAACAAGTCGCGTAACTGGGCCATTGTGGAGGTGGTTGTATTGGATCGAGAGATCTTCCCTCGAGTGCGTACAGTAGGGCGAGTATTGTCACGTCGTGACAACTGTATATTCGGAAAGATTTCTTGGAAGTATCACCACTTATAGTCTTTTTCATTTCCAGTACCACCTCGTGGAGGGGAGGACCTGCCATTTCTCCGACAAGCCTAGAATCCGAATAGTAGCCATGAAACCTTTGTTGTAGGTGGGAAAGGGTAGCTGCTCCAAGCGCTGCAAATCGCTGCGCTTCGTGATCCTTGTCTCCTTGGAGGTGCGGACAAAATGTCTGCGCGTCGACGGAATGCGACGATCGGCACACAAAGTGATCGGCTGCGTGAATCTTTACGAAAATGAATAGAAAGGAAGTATTGAGCTTTTATGACGAATGAATTCGACACTTTCAATGATCACTTGCCGAGTTGTCCACTCACCCAATTGATCTTGATATCACTCGATGGTGATGGTGTTTCTGCGTAAGTGCCATGCCTCACTAGGCCGGGCAAGTAGTCGATGAGTTCCGACTTGAGTGGCGTCGCTTTTTTGTCCTGGGCGATGAATTCTGGAGTGGCAAAAACATCCCCCATGAGTTTCTTCATGAGTTTGGGGGATGTTTCAAAGGCATTCAAGGTTTCAGAGTCGTCATTTCGAACCAAAATATCAACAGTTTCTGAAACATTGCACTTTGCTCTATACTCTTGGAGAGGAATTCTTTCGTAGTGGGTAGGATAGTCGTAGTTCAACGGCACGTCATCTTTGGCAATGTTGTTGTCTGTCAACAATCCATCCAAAAATGCCTGGCAGCTCATTACCGTGCGCAGGTAGTTGGTGCTCACCGCCTTGACGTCCCAATGATCTCGAAAGACGCTTGCTTTCGGAGTGTATTTGCGGGCGATGGAGACGCCATTGTGATACATTTGGTGCATTCCTTTCCACGTCAGAAATCCATATGATCTATTTCCCCCGGAGCTTTCGCTGAAAGAGTCATAATTGATGTAGTTGCTGCTGTCGCTTTGGTGTATTGCAGGGAATCGATCGCAGAGAATGTCGTAACACGAAGCAGGAGGAATCTTCATCTTCCAAAAAGTGGATTCATCTTCTCCAACGTCCTCTGCCACCAGCGATCTTCCCGGAGTTCGATCTCCATGCCGATGAAAGACAAATACTGCTTCTAACTGTTCTTCTTCTTCTTCAAGACCATTTGCTGCCCTATCGAGAGAATCGATCAAAGCGGTGGGCGATCTTCCATACGTTCGATATTGCAAGGCCAAAGTTTTCGAAAGTGGACGCAGACGACGTCTGATACCGAGTGATGTGCATCTATAGTGCATTCTGTTCCAAAGCTGCACCAAATGCACCTTTTCTTGCTGGAACTATCGTTGATGCCATCTGCTTTTTGGAATATAAGTATTGATACTATGCAACAACAACAACAACAACAGAAATGATTCAAAATCGAAAATGAAAAAGGGGGATGGAAAAAATCTTGACTACATTCGAGTCGATCGAGTCGAAACTTTTTCCGCGAACGTATTTCACCAAAATCTTGATTTCGTTTTGACACCTCTCACCTTCGCCTTTGAACTTCAAGGCTCACCCTTACAAACAAACAGCAATCTTTTTGTTTCTAATCCACAAATTCGAACTGAACCGAAGGCATCAAACACACAACATCATTATTAACTTCGTTACTACTTGAACTCATTATGAAAACAAGAATATGATGAGGTCGATCATTCCAAACACCAAAGCTTTGGCTCGATGCCAACGTCGATCAGCGAACAACAATTCGTGGCGAAACAATAAAACGCCGAGCGATGTGAAACAAGTTACAGCAGGGAGCAAGCGATGTACGAAAACTACCGAATGGAAACGGGTGTGCAAGGGGATATACTTTTGTTTTCGAGCCGTGGTTTGTGAAATGATGATGGTACACCTCCATGATAATGGTGGTGATCAAGGGGACAAAATCGATTGGCAGCTTGGACTTCGGGTGTGGTATTGGTGTCTCATCTCTCTGGTAGAGGTTGGGTTTATTTTGGGCATCAAGCTTCGACAGCGACACTCAAATAAAGGTGCGAAATCTTCGTCATTAAAAATGTCCGACGCAAGTGTCGCAAGCGAACACATTCCAGACATGGCAACAATAGCATCCTTTAGCGACTTTTCCAACCACAGCCCTAATGGACATGTCAACACAATCGAATATCCTGATGAAAACGATTACACAGAAGATCACAACCCATCTTCTCCCATCATACCAAAAACTTTGGCTATTCAACCAGAACTGGGGAACAATGAATCTTTGAACGTTGATTCGAATATAGCTAATGCAAAGAATTCGCATCTGGTTCTAGAATCTAGAAATGCCTCGAGTGAAGGAATTGCAGCAAGCAAGAGAAAAAGAATCCCGACACAGTTTTATTCAAAAGGAATGGCACTTTCCGCTATAAAACCCACTGCAATGGAAAGCGCTGCATCAAAATCGGATGTGGACGAAAAACATCAAATGGCTAAGAAGAAGTCAGCAGAGAAATGGAACAGCCCTTCCATCGCGGAAAAAACTACATTAGGGAAGAGAAAAAGAACTCCGACACACTTTTATTCAAAAGGCATGGCACTTTCCGCTATAAAACCCACTACTATGGAAACCGCTGCCTCAAAATCAAATACGGACGAAAAATGTCAAAAGGCTAATAAGCTAGCAGAGAAGAGGAATATTCCTTCCATCGCGGAAAAAGTCACAGAAGGGAAGAGAAAAAGAACCCCGACACACTTTTATTCAAAAGGCATGGCACTTTCCGCTATAAAACCCAGTGCAATGGAGACTGCTACCACAAATTTGGATACGAACAAAAAATATCAAAAGGCTATGCCACCTTCCGCTATAAAACCCATTGCAACTGAAACCTCTCCAACAAATTTGGATGCGAACGAAAAATGCCAAAAGGCAACGAAAAGAAAGGCGAAGAAGACTACAAGAGAAAATATGCATTCCGAAAAAACGACTTTCTCGGAAGTACCAAACTCATGGAAGAGGACGAGATTTGCAGATTTGCCCGGCACGACGATAGGCAAAACGAGTTCTTTTGTTACTGTAACCGAAATCGATGGGAGAGAAAACACTACAATTCGTTCTACTCAAACACGTGACCGCCTTGCGCAAACGAACAAAACCACTGCCGTCCGTAAACGTCAAAAAAAGATAACACCTCGATGGGAAGCAAAGTTTCGACAATTGCTCGAATACAAAAACAAGTTCAAACACACCAGAGTGCCCCAGCATTCTAACAGAATATAGAGCGTTGGCAATATGGGTAAAAGACCAGCGGTATCGATATTCCAAGGGGAGGATTCAACAAGAAAAAATCGATACCTTGGAATCGATTGGTTTCGAATGGGATCCGGGGAAAGACGAATGGATGAAGAATTATAACCGACTCGTAGCATACAAACGAGCCTACGGAACGACACGCGTTCCACAAGAATGGAAGAAAGATCCCCATCTCGCACGATGGGTCAAAAACCAACAACAAAGGTGCAAAATGGAATATCGAATCGATCTATTGAATGAAATCGATTTTGTTTGGCAGACATAGAAAATACGACGAGTCTTTTTTCTATTCTGAGACGAGATTCTACGATCACAAAAATGGAAAATAACTCTATATTATTGAAATCGAAAAATATTGCGGTAGGTCCAATCTCTGTCAAAGATCGAGATACCGTCTTTGTTGAGGCTAGAGTATGTACAGTAATTGTTCGTTTGAAAACGGTTTTTCTAGATTTTGTTCTTGGCATTCGATTTTTTAGTATTTATCATAAGTTATTGGCTATTCGTCAACGTCTTCAGCAGAATCTTGCGCAGCAGATATTCGCGACTCTATGTACCACTGGTTGATTGTTATTTTTGTTGTTGTTGTTGTTGTTGTTGTTGTTGGTTTTTGAGATGAACGAATGAATCGATGGAAAACTTCCACGAGCCTTTATTTTACGAAAGTCCTTCCACCTTTGAGAGGGTATTTTCCAAACACAACAACAACGACAAAAGGCAGAAGGACTTTCGCATTCGTTCCCGAGATCGATTCCAGTGCCCTCTCGTTCATTCGTTTCATTCGCTACATTGTTGTAGGTAGAAGCGAAAAGCAGCGTCTGGCGACGAAGACAGTTGCAAGCAAGCTTTCGAGCGCTGCTAGATTCGATTGCTTGCTTGCTTGCCCAGAGAATCTTTTGCAGTTGGCGAATTGAACAAAAATGGCTTTCTCCAAGCACGATCGATTGTTGACTTGGTGATGGAGCATCTGTTGTTGCTGCTCACAAAGAGCAGCAGGCTCTTCGTTCACTCAATCATCAAGCCGACAATCGATCGATATTCGACCCTGTGGATGGACTGCTGAATCTGCTGCCGCTTTCATCGCTTTCAATTCAAAAGACGAAAGCACAGCAGATACTCGCGGACTCCCTCTGTAGGTCAACTTTGTGCTCTATTCGCCATGGCTGTCCTAATTTCGATTTCGGAAGAAAAATAGTCTTCTGACTCCCGCAAATTCTTGATTGAATGGAATGGCGACAGAATTTTTTCGAGCATCGTCGACACTCGACCTCATTGATGGAGCACCTGCTACTGCTGCTGTCTTCTTTTTCGATTCATTCTTTTCCATCTAAAGGCCGAAAGGTCGATTGGTGATTGACCCTCCCCCTCATTGACGGAGCAGCAGTTGCCGCTGCTGCTTTCATCGTGAATGAATAAAAACGCAGCAGATTTTTCGTGGGCTCCATTCCGCAGGTCGATGATGCTCTCTGTTTGTCGTGACCATCCCAATTGCGATGCACGGAAGAACCTTCGATCGATTCGGTAAGGTAGGTTCTGACTATTTTAAGCGGTTGAAGATGGCGAACAAAACCATCAACTGAAATATTGTTCGCAATAGCAAACGATGAGCCGTTGTTGCGACTCAAACCTGCGAATGCCAAATATTGTGATGCGGAAATGCATATTTGGGTGGTAAGTAAAAATTACAACTTTTCGCCACGGCCTTCCGACTTACCTTGTTATCTCCACTGCCGGTTGATTGTTATGTATGTTTTTTTGTTTAACATAACAAGGATCTAACAAGATCCGAAGACAAGTGTATCGATGGATAGATCAATGAAGCTTCGTGGCTTCATCCCTCATTTCAAGCACACAGTGGCCCGATTATCGTTTGGTTCAGTGCTCCCAGTTCCTAGCTCTGGGTCCCGAAGGACCCTCGGCATCGGCTAACCGGGCTTACACTGCCTTATCCCCGTGGGGACCACTGTGTGTGATCTATCACTTATACCTGTTCTCATCCACATAGCCCGGATTAGCGTCCTTTGGACGATCCAGTCGGCAGAGTTCATTGCAGGCTTTCCAGGGATTTGTCCGGGGTCCATTGCATTCACACAACAACTTTCCCGTAGCGCTCCGTTGAGTACTTCCCTCCTGTCAGCCATCCTGCTCCCTCCTCTGTGGTTTATGAGTTACACTTGTCTCCCCATCCCCGAAGTGCGTAAAAAGAATACCATCGTGGTGCCTTGTCGTTCAGCGTAACAGTTTGTTCGTTTACCCCCCTCTTTCTGGCACCATGCCGCCGTAGCGTGAGCTCAGTCGAGATCTTCCGCGTGTGCTAAGCACACTTCAACGGTCTCGAGTTCCTGGCCTTTTACACGGAGGAACAGTGACTGTGGCTTACTTCGACTCGCCTTTTCCCCTTTGAGATTATAGCAGATGCAGGCCTATTTCGGGGATCAAACCATGGGCGCCCCCCATGGTGATCCCTATAGCGTCTCTCCCTTGGGCTGCTACCTCCACTCTTGCCATCTGCTACTCGCCGGGTACTCAAGCTTTTACACTAGGTTATTCTATCCTTCGAATGCGAATTATGAGAGGAGGAAAGTGATTTCTGAAGGATCAAAAAAGGGATAGTGGATGCATTTTTGCTGCATCCGACGCGATTGCTCTGTAGAAGTCAGTAGAGATTGTACAGAAGGAGCTTTCGAAAACTTGGTTTCAGCTTTGTCGTACGAGGCTATCGCGATAAAAGAAAACCAGAAACGGACATGGTTTGAAACGGATATGGTTTGAAACAGACGTAGAAACGTCTAGCGAAACATAATCATATCAGCGATGTTTTCATCGTTTCTTGGTTTTCAGTGCTGCTTGGTTTCGATCTAATTCGAGAGCAAAGGTTGCTTCTCATCGATCCTTCTCTTTGGGTTGAAGTCGTTTTCTTTGCCAGAGAAGATCTAACGGTTTTTGATTGTTTTGAATCTACTGTACGTATGAGTATCGTTCGTGACTAACCGACAAACACGTATCAAAATAATGTCCCAAAAATTAAAAATTTCGAATGATGTAAAAAGTCTTCTATTCCTCGGTAGCTACTGTCGTCGCAATTGTTTCCAACAGGTTATCCATATCCGGAACATCGCACAAACCTCGATCCACCCATGAGTAGACTGCACTCCCATCGGATTCGACCACCGTGCATCCCCCAAGCTGTGTGAGGCAGCGATCGTCGACGGGTTTCAGTTTCGACCAGTTCTGGATCTGAATGCCAATCAAACTCTGCAACCGCAGGGTTGCCAACTCGAAAGGCCTCCGACCCCACGTATTTAATCCCAACGGTGCATCATCGAACTTGTTGGAAAGGATGGTTTCTTCTTCGTCCAATTCCAAAACACTCGGCCACCGACCTTGCAGCTGCCCCTGTTTCAGCGATTCCTCGATCCAGTCGCGCTTGCCATTGGGATCTCCTGTATATCCCGGAAGGACAGCAGGAAGTGTCATCCATGGAGGACCAATTCCAATGCCCGTGGCGAACTGTTTGGCAAATGGCGAGAGAGAGTCATCGTCGGGTCGAAAGCCACGGTCGACACCAAAACTTCGACCAGCCTCCCCGGTTGGATCCGAAAAAAATTCGATGGATTCTGGAAGATCGAGGAGACTCGTCAATAAGCTTGATCTGATCTGGAGCTCCGTTGATGACAACCATGATCTTGCCAATGCCACCCTTCGATTGGAGATCTTCAAACGCGAATCGAATCTTTTGGAGGTATTCGATTGTGTTGAAATCTCCCGCGTGCGTCCCAAAGACAACCATCGTTCTCTTGCCACCATTTCCGCTGTTGAGTTCGTCACCTAGATTTACCAGCGAATCATTTTCGCCCGCAGTATCGCTATCCAGAATGACCCTCGGAAGAGAAATTCCCGCGAGCGATTTCGTAGGATTGGCAGCAGAAATAGGAACGACAAGTGCGCTGTGGAAGGGGAAGAATCCATTGGATTGTGAGGAGAAGGACTCCCCACGACAACATTTCCTTGTTCATTGTGAATCGGAGAGTTCGCCAAGACTGTAATAGGATGGATACATTCCTTGCATTTCGACAATGGCATGAAATGAGAATTTTCTGACGAAACACTGGATCGCATTTTGTGATTTTGCTGACGAGAAATGAATGAATGAATGAATCGATCATTGTGGTGGTGTGATGTCTGAGTCATGTGTAAACGGGACTCTCAAGCACTGATCGATTTAAAAAATACTGTGCCGTTATTTTTGGTCGCGGCTTGCGAGGAGAACGAGGGAAACGATGAATTTCCGGTATGTTTGTTAGCGCCGGGACTGTGAACGGATGTTGACCTCCTCACAAAATACTTGTTCTCCTGTTAATCGTGATCGACCGTAACTGTGATGAAAGTAACGAATATGGCAATATTGATTTGACAAATAATACCGATACTGCCTCCGCATATTTTGACAATCATTATTTCAAATATCAAAAGGAGACATCCTAATAGTATTGGCAGAAAGTTAGAAAACTTAGAGAGTCTAGTCCATTTAGACTACCATTACAATTACGGTCACCATGATGTTCTCATCACCGTCTCCGAAATTCAAACAACGCCGGAATGAAGTCGATTCTCCGACATCACCTTCGGATCGACCTCTCATGTATTTATCATCGTCTTCCGAATCTTCCTCATTTGAAACGGAAACCGTTCCGATGCTTGCGGATGTCGAGTCGTTGTCTCCTGCTGTTAGCAAGGGGTCGGATGGCCAAAAACAGCAGCGGCGGCGAAAGCGTTTGAGAACGTATCTCCCGTGTGCTACCTTCCTGATCATGGCCTTTTTGTCTTATTTCTTCGTTGACTACCACCAACTGAATACAGGCAAAGATAGTGTTGAAATCAAAACGAACGAACAAGAAGCTCCGGGAGCCAATGCTGTTGAGCCAACCACCGAGGAGACGGAAAAAGATAATTCGTCGGAACATAAACCAAACAGAAAACCCAAGAATCATCTCATCCTGCACATTGGACCCCAAAAAACAGGATCAACAACCCTTCAGGATGCCTGGCATAAACCATTCGGAGTGCTTAGCAGCCCTCTGAAAATGGACAATTATCACTTTGAATACATTCCTTCGGGTAGAATGGGTTACTTCAACTGTGATGTAAACAGCAAATGGGGAAGCTACACAAATTGCAAAGCTTCGCAAAAACTCAAAAACGTGATACAATCAGCGAAGAATAAGGGTCAAAATCTGCTTCTGTCCGACGAAAACCTCGATGAACGATTTGCCGAGGCATTGCGAGATGTCATTGACGATGATGACTGGAACGTCACCGTTATTGTGATGTATCGACGTATTCACCAGTGGCTTCATAGTTGGTACAATCAGATCAACAAGACTGACAACATGGATGACAAAGGCAATGTTCTACTTACCAAAGATGGACACCCGTACAGAAGAGAACACGAGCTGTGGCCCGGTGAAGGAGGCAATCCAATTCCATCCTTCGCAACGTGGTACAAAGACTTCACGAAATACTTTGACAAATCAGATCTTGTCAGCAAGCATCGTTCTATTTCATTCATGAATAGCTTCAAACCATACTTCAATAACATTGTCATTCACAACATGCATCAAGATGGCGACCTAGTCACAAATTTCATGTGCGATACCCTACCAGATGCTCGCATATCTTGTGGTCTGCTGAAGAACCGTAACATTCGAGTACCACGTGACAACGCATCCGTAGATTTGGATTACGATATTCTTGCTGTCAAGGCCAGAGAAAACGGTATTTTGAAGACGGGGTTCAACAGAAAATTTCTTAGTATGAGAATTGAAAGATTCGTGAAGAATAAGGCGAAACGAATTCCTCGTGTGTGTGACGCGGACATGATCGACGAAATCAGAAACTGGCTATTGGATAGCGAGGAAGCAATGTTCCCCGAAGCGTGGTCCGAGGAAACAGAATCCTATTTGAGAGATTCCTTTGATGGATATCTCGCAAGCGGAAAATTATGCGACATTGATTTCGACCAAGTGTTCGCGGATGAAGAATGGATCGAATTCTTTCAATCAATCGACGGCATGCCCCACCTGATTCTCCATATCGGTCCTCAAAAGACTGGCGCCAAAACACTACAACATGCCTGGGACTCGCCAAAGGAACTAAGAAGTGTCATGGAGGAAGACAATTTCCATTATCACCAAATCACTCCATCCCAAGGAATGTTCGACTGTGATTTGATTGACGATCATTGGGAAAACTGTAAAGCATCCGAAAAGTTGAAAGAAATCCTGGCAGATGCGAAACAAACACGGAAAAACCTCGTGTTATCAGACGCGAATCTCGATCAACGCTTTGTCGGAGCATTACGGGAGGCGATCAGCGACAATCATTTTAAGGTAAAAGTTGTCCTGGCATACAGAAGGATTCACCAATGGCTCCCTATTTGGTACAGTCTAATCAATAAGACATCCAACAAGGACTCGAGTGGAAACCTTTTGCGAAACGAAAATGGTCAACCCCAACGCCAGCCTCATACAAAATGGCCCATTGACGGCGGTGTTTATGTGCCAAACTTTATCGATTGGTACAAAACGTACGTCGATCAATTTCATTCCACCCATCTTGCATCGTATCACCCAAGCATCAAGTTCAAAAACTTCTACGAACCTCACTTTGACGACATCCAGGTTTACGACATGAGCCAAGAAGGCGATTTCGTGACGAATTTCATGTGCCAAATGATCCCCGAAGCCTTCAAAACATGCCAACGCTTGAAGGAAGAATCGATCAACATTCCGCTCAAAGCTTATGAGAGCGTCGAACACGACATTGTGAGTGTCCAGGCATACGAACACGGATTGATCGACCAAAGTCTTTCTCGACCAGAAGTGGTCGAGGAAGTTCGAAAATACATCTTAGACGCTGGACTATCATTGCCAAGAAGCTGCAACGACAGTGTTAGGGAGGAAATACACGATTGGCTCTTTGAAAGCGAGGAAGCCATGTTCCCCAATAGGGACGAGAGTGGTACTCTAGAGGAAAATTACAACGAATTTTACTCCGCTGGTGAATTGTGTGACATTGATATCGAAACAGTTCTCAACGACAAGAACTGGATCGAATTTTTCTCAGTCTCTTGGCAACAAGCTGCCGTAATGAAATATTCGGTTCGGTTCGTTCCCCCCTTCAAGTATTACTTTTGCAATACTACTGCATAAATGCTACTGCATTACCATTTAGAGAATAATAAACAACTTAATTAGAGAACAAACTCATCACTAAATCCTTTCACTAAACTATGCGCAAATGAATTGATTGATTCCACGAAGGTTATTGCTTGTAAGACACATTATTAGTTGTGCATATGGCACGATGGACGACGAAGAAAATAGTTAGTTGTTCCGTATATATTTTTGACAAGCTTCGGGACTAATGCTTCGAATATTCCTCTTTGGTTTGGTTTATTTTTGTATTTACAATTTATTCGGTTTATATTCTATTCTTATCGGCAAGGATGTGGTATATTCCTTTTTCGTTCTCTATGTGTGTGATCCAAAAATTGAGTGTTGCTTGCTTGTGGTATTTCTTACACTAACCATGCGGTTCAAAAAGAATCCGAGGTTTTTGGCCACCTTTTTCGCGTCCTTGATTTCGGATCCGTTGTAAAAGGAACCATTCTCGAGCTTGATCTTGACAATTCCCAGAATGTTTTCGTCTTGGTCGTCGCTTTGGACGGGAACGTAAATCGTATTGGCAAAGACTACGACGCGTCCTTCCTTGAGGGTATGAACGACTTCCGGATCGTTGGTTTTGGAACCGAGTGCCTCAATACTGGCGGGAGCCTCGCGCTTGGAGAAGAACGATGTCTGTGAAGCTTTCGAGGGAAGGCAGCTTGCCATTGACTCGTTCACATACAGTGTGCACGAAGCACGACGATCGTGCCAGGTCTCCTCTTGATCGGTCATAATGTCTTGCATGACCTGTTGCAATCGAAAGAGCTGATCGGCGGTGCGTTGTTGTTGTTCTTCTGTGGATGTTATCGTGGACAGGAGTTGCCGGGCTCTCTTCCTTGTCGGGAATGATCCACAGAGCCGCTGCCCCAAGAATGCATCCCGCCGTTACCCCCAAGACACCCCCCGTCAGTTTTATCCGACTGACCAACTTGAGTTTGCTTTGTGCTTTTGTGAGATTTGCGGGAGCCACGTTAAAGACCTTGGAGAGCGTATCTCCAAAGACAACTCCGGAAACATCCGAAACGACCTGCCCAATTGCTGCTGCCGTCATGGTGGCCATCCCAAGGTGGACGCCCAACGAATTGTCGATAGCGCTTCCTGCCGTGATCATGATGAAATTGTCCATAAAGCCAAAGCCTACCATGGGAATGGCAGCAGACCAAAACAAACTCGAAACTTGTTCCCTTGTGAGCTGGACTTGTTCCTGGGCGGGCGGAATCGCCAGTGTGCTCTTTTGCTTTTGTTGTTGCAGAGGCGATCGTTGTGTCTTGGTTTTCCAAATAGTGTTTCGCGATGTCGACGCAAGTCGTCGACTCGTAACGGTCCTTGCTGCCGCCTGTGTGGAGGAATGAATCACTCGTTGCATGATGGAATAATTTATATTATACTTCTAGTATGGTGTACGTGTACTTGTAATCGAATTATGGTTTGACGTTTGAATTCTGTTTTGTGAGTATTGTAGAACAAATAATAATGATAATTCGAAACGGGAGTCTGTTGCGATGTCTTCCGGAGAAGCTCTTCTTCTTGTACTTGTGCAATTTTGTGAAGCAGTTCATCGTTTGAATGGTCTTCGAAGAATGAATCTCCCGCTCTTAAAATAATTGCATGGGCGGAATTCGAAACTGCAGGTAGGAAGGAATGCATGACGAACGAATTCTTCATTCAACTGCCGGAATGCAAATACATAACAAACGAGTTCACGACTCCCACTTTTTGCTCGCGATGACTCGCAGTTTTTCGAACGTCATCTCTGCGGGTTTAGGAATGTCTGCGTTGTTGCTCTCGCGAACGTCGATTCCCGGTATTCTACGAGAAGCACCCCAATCAGAACCGTGATTCCCGCACTTTCGCCAAACTACGCGAAAATACTAACGGTAGCGAGGAGACGTATTTTCGAGTCGTGTGCATACACATCATCGCTAAACAGCTTTTGTGCGAAACGTGCCATCATTCGTGATTGGATTCTCAACAGACAGACACGATGGCAAGATGTTGTTTTTAATTAATGCTCTTTTGAAAACCTTGAACCTACCGAAAACAGTTCGCACCTGTCACACAACCTCCCGCTTTTGATACCAAAGTGACTCTTTTTGTTCTCCTCATGACTTTTTCGAGTTGAAGATACCGAATGAACTACTGTCTCTTCGCATTTGCATTCCGACAAGAATTCAACTCAACATAGAGTTCTCGTGTTCTCTTGCGCAACTGTGAACAAGAACTGCCCCATTGACAACTGACACATTGAGATAGAGAAACAAAGATTTCAAACATCAACCAGCTTCTCTCCCCGATCGAATCGTTTTGATTGAGAGATAATCGGCGAAAGCATCAGTCAGTCGCAACTGTGAATGTATCATCCCTACCTAAGTTGGTGATACGCATACACAAAAGATTGGTTCCGGCCATTGAATTGCATCTTGTCCAGAGATAGATTCTCCTTGCACAATTGAAATCATAATGGCAGCACAGGAAGGGAAGCCGTCCTTGCGGGTCAAGGTACTCAATTCGGATTCGGGCCTTTCCAAGGATATGTTGGTGGAGGTTCGTGTCGGATTCACTCTCTTCGATGCCATTTACAACTACCGAGACCGTAAAGAAAGCCAATGTTCGAAAATGGAGTTCTTCCGTCACCCAAAACGTCAAGAGCGGAACGCACGAAATCAAGTGTGAGGTCAAAGTGAACGGAACCGAGAAGTCCCTCCACACCTATTCCGTCAACGATCTGAAAACAACCAGCACAAAACAATTGTACATGTTGGTTGGCGGCGGCGACGCCGTGGTCACACTCGAGCTGCGGTGCGTGGAAAAACCAAAAGGAAAGCCTGCATTCGATCACTCCACACTGTTGAAACAGAGCGGCCAAGGCAAGATGATGAAGTGTCCATTCTCGGGCATGGAATTTGACGAAGACGCACTCCAAGAGTTTCTCAAGCACAAAAATGCTAGTTCATAGCCAGCAGCATCAGTTGTGGAAACCTTTCATTCCGATCAGAAAGTGGATGCCGATCGATAGATACAAGAAGTGTGGTTACCAATTGAGATGGTGATGTACAACAAAGCTTTTGCTATCTGTAAAGAAATCATCATGTTATTAGTCGTGGATGAACAATTCCACCATTCCTGCACTTCTATCCTCGCTTCGAAAGCCAAAGATTCCGATATCATCGACGGAACCATTTCTCATTTCAGTGGTAGACATCGAAGCATTTGCTTCCGTCACTGCTTCTATCCAACAAGCAGCCACCACTGCTGAGACAACGACAAAGCGTCTCGATTCCTTTTCTCCCACCGACACAGACAGCAGCAGTACTATACATTCTCCATCGTTCTCTCCTAGAACAATTGCGATTCTTGGTGGAACATCATCTAATTTGTATTTTCATCAACCATTTGGACTTCTATTGTATCAATTCTTGTTCTTGTTCTATTCTTCTTCCATCGTTTGAATTCTGTTGAAACTTGAGTTTTTAATCGAATGGATCAAGATATATCTATCTCTTTCTTGAAACACGCGCGCCTTTTTCGTAGACTTCCAGCACTTGTGAAATTGCAATCTTCCCGTGTCTCTTTGACCACGCACGATACGTCTGTCTGCCCTATTCGATGGCTTGATTCTCCTCGCTCTCTACCGCACAAGTGGATCGCTTGGAGAAAGAAATCCGAAAAATTCCTATCCGAAAAATCGAAACATGCGATCGAAGGACGCCGTTTCTAACACCTAACAACATTCTTTGATAGGATAGCAATCATCAAATCTTCTTCATCGACACTTTTGCAAAGGTTCTTGTCGAAACGGTTCAATCAACTTCGTCACACAAAAAATCAAACCCACAAAACACAACACAACAATTGCAAACATGCGTTTCTCCACAGCCATCGCCGCCGTCGCACTTTTGGCGTCTGCCAACGCCTTTTCTCCCGTCCACCAAAATCAGGCTTCGCGTCTTTCTCCCCTGTTCGCCACCGTCGAAAAGACGTCGACTCCTGCGGATACCTCCGTCTTTTTGACTGCCGAAACCGCCAAGGCTTGCACATGACCTCGCCGGAAGCCCTGTCTTTGCCTACTCTCTCGACAAGCTCAATGAATCCGCCGACGCCTGCCTGGCATTTCCCAACGCCTATGGTCTTACCGTCCGATACGCCATGAAGGCCTGCCCCAACTCGGCCATTCTCAAGTTCTTTTCCTCCAAGGGAATCCACATTGATGCGTCTTCAGGATTCGAGGTCAAGCGAGCCATGGATGCCGGAATCCCTGCGGAAAACATCAGTCTCAGTACGCAGGAGCTTCCCGACAACTTTGCCGATCTTATCAAGATGGGAGTCAAGATCAACGCCTGGTAAGTTTTAAGAAGTGTTTCCGATTCGAATTATAATGCAGCGATGATATGGTAATTCTATCATTGACAGGGGAACATTCTGTCGTGCCAAAAGATGATTTTTCGTTTTGCAAAAATTGATTTGTTGAAATTATTTGTCGATTTCATTTTTTCTTACCAAATTAATAAATCGAATGCAAATCCTCTTTTCATATATTTTATTTTGACTTTTTCTTGTACAGCTCCGTGTCGCAGGTGGAACGCATCGGACAAGCCTTTGAGGGAACTGGACAAAAGGTCGGCATCCGCGTCAACCCCGGAACTGGTTCTGGTGGTTTTTCGTCGTCGACAAGCGGATTTTCCAAGACGAACGTCGGAGGACCTGCCTCGTCTTTTGGAATCTGGTATTCCCTCCTTGATGATGGAACTGTCCCAGACATTGTTTCCAAATACGGACTTACCGTCGAACGAATCCACACACACATTGGATCCGGAAGCGACCCCGCTATCTGGCAGCAGGTTGCCTCCAAATCCCTTTCCTTCTGCAAGGTTTGGGATACCGTCGAAACTTTGAATCTTGGTGGAGGATACAAGGTCGGACGTGTTGAGGGAGAGGTTACGACTGATTTGCAGAGCATTGGTGGACCTGTCACTGACGCCTTCCGCCAGTTTGCCGAAGAAAATGGACGTGAATTGCGATTGGAAATCGAACCCGGAACCTACCTTGTGGCCATGAGTGGTGCTTTGGTTTCGACCATCCAGGACAAGGTCTTCACCACTGGGGAGGGAAGCCACACCTTTTTGAAACTCGATTCGGGAATGACCGATGTTCTTCGTCCATCTCTCTACGGAGCCATCCACCCTATGACCATTCTTCCCGGAACTGGAAAGACGGAGGATGTTGGAACTGAAACGGAAGACGTCGTTGTCGTTGGTCACTGTTGCGAGAGTGGTGATCTGATGACACCCAAGCCCGGAGAGCCTGAGGATCTCGCCGAGCGAACATTGCGAAAGGCCGAAATCGGAGATCTCTTGGTCATGGACGGAAGCGGAGCCTACTGCGCGGGAATGAGCACCAAAAACTACAACTCCTTCCCCGAAGCTCCCGAGGTTATGGTCGATTTCGAGGGCAAGCCACACATTATTCGACACCGCCAACCACTGGAAGAAATTTACAAGAACGAGGTGGATGTTCCCGAAGGAATCTACTAAGTACAAGGGATGATCACGATCGACAGAATACATCAATTTTGCAAAAACGTTGCGAGAAAGGAATAGATACAGAATAAGAACAAACAGCAATACTAATAACAAAACTTATATACACAATCCGAGGATTATGCATTTTCACTTCAATGGAACAAAGAGTAATCGCTACATTTGTTGTATGAATGAAGATGACACACCTTCTGCGGTCAACAAGAGGCAATAGTAGAGAGAAGTCCTAATTTTTTTATATATTTTTTTTAACTAAAATTATGTATCAAAACTATTGCTATTGCAACCATCTTCTTCTTTTGAATTCGATGGTTTTCGAAAACGGTCCTGTGGTCCCTTAGACCGATAGCATATGCAGTGGGGATTCATTGTACGATCTGGATTTTGAGATATCAATCCATCCCACATCCTTTCATTTTCATCCACGTGTGCCATGCGGTCAGCACCGTTTTTTGGTTCTCATGCTGCTCTAGGCAGTTCGTTTACGTGCATGTTACTGCACCTCTCGCAAATCAATAGTTTGCCAGCCATGCTTTCAACGAGCTCGTCAATCACCAAGTCTTGACACTTCAATCCTTGCTTTTGCGGGACTGAAGAACTCAGAACTGATGAACTGCAAGAGCTTCGACGTCGAACGAAGGACGTCCTCGAGGCTGCATACTTGTAAGAACGTTCGCAATTGGGCTCTTCTTGGCTGCCGAGTTCTACCTCTCGTGGGAGAGACCAGATTCCGGCATCCATAGATCGTAGCGATGTTTGCAAGTCCCACATGGTGGGTGGCATTCGGGAATCGAGTTCTTCGCGTTGAAGATCGGCCCAATGAAAGCTCATGTTGTCTTCCTCTTCCTCCTTGAGTTCGATCTCTCGTGGGAGTGAGTGAATGCTAATGCCTGTGGATCGAAGCGATGTCTGAAGGCTATCATTCTTGGGATAATCATCATCTTCTTCGCTGAAATCGAGGCTGATGTTGTCCTCGTCCTCATCATCATAGATTGATTCCAATTCCATCTCACGAGGGATGGGTTGGAAACTTACATTAATGGATCGTACCGTATTCGAAAACCCGTATTTTTCGTTGAAACTGCCATCGCCACAGCTTCCGCGTCTTCGACCGTGATGGTGACAGCGTGATCCCTTTATTGATCTGGTCATGATTGAATCAAAACTGATGTGAAATGGTTCTGGTTTGATTTGTGATGGCTTCTGATTTTGTGATAATGTTTCCGATTGGTAGGTATTCATCGCTTTCTCTGTTCTTCTTGAGTGATTCCTGTTGTTTTGTGATGTTCTATTTTGTGACTCCCGTTGTTTATGAAGAAAAATTGTGTATCGAAAAGCTCTAGAAGTGACGCAGCGTAGTTCAACTTCCATTTAATGTTTGGCATATTGTGCATCCCCAAACGGAAGAAGTTCATTCCCTGTAGCAGGAGGAAGAACGGCATCCTTCGCCGTTTGCATTCTGGTGTGTATTCTTTGCAATCGTTAGGCAATGTTCCAAAACGTTAAAAAGGTTAATCGTTCCATCTTCCGTAATAGTTGCCCGAGCACTTCAACATCACTTCAACAAGCATAATTGATTCGATCGTACAAGTATGAGAATACATAATCTGGCGACACCTCTCCTCTACTGAATCACAGTTCTCAATTTATTAACGTTCTTTTATGATCCGATGGAATGTTAATTGATAGAAATAGATAGCCATCTGGACGTCCTCGCAAAGGCGTCAAGGCATATACGACCATTCCCAATAAAGGCTATTGCAAGTTACTGCAGCCTGCAGCCATCTGCTTTTTTTGGGGGGTTCCGGAAGAATCGTGGTATGTTACATTGAAACAATGATAGTTTTGTATCAGAATTTCATCTTCTTCGAACTCGTTTGAAGAATATGGGATTGTTACAGTGAGGGAATGACAGTTTTTGTATCAAATTCTTTTACAAGGAAAACAGCACTTGATTTTGTAATCGTCTATTGAAGGATTTTGGCGACACGTGTCATAGCCCAATCGAAAAAATACCTTTTTTGATCGCGCCAGAAAGCATCGACGGGATTAAATGAGACGGCGAAGAATAAAAGAATAGTACAATCACGGGGATTCAACAATTAAGGAATGAGAAGCCCCGGTGATTGATTGATTCGATCGTTTCTCGCGACACAGCAGATACACGATTGACCCTTCCGAATCGTCTCTTGCGAGACCTCGTAAAGAGAGAGAGAAAAAATTGTACAGTCCGAGTACTAAAAAAGTCGAAACGCGCCCTTTGAGTCTTTTCATTCGCCAGTGCGACCGTTGAGATTTGTCCAAAATCAAGACAACGCACGCAAGCGCGTAAAGGGCAGTTAATAGGAAAATCTGCGGGATTCACCGGCCAACTGTTTAAACAGTCGAAAGTGGCGGGTGCGACGCGACAATGGGAAAATGCTGTAGAAAAGTTATGCCTGCTTCACCATGCCGCCCAGCGACGCCAAAAACAAGCAAAGCATGCATCGCATTTCTTGTTTTTGGATCGTTTAGAACAAACAATACCCAACCAAACGCCGCCGATAGAACCGCGGTTTACAGGAAAAAGTTGCTGGCTAATATCAATACGAAGGTCTTTCATCGGTTTCGGAAGTAATTCTGATTACGCACGTTGATAACACTAAAACCCATCACCCTCCGGTGAATGCCAACAGAAGAAGGAAGGGTGGCATTTACATTGAACACCAAAACAATCTACCCGTAGAATTAGAAAGAAGGTCGTGTCTATACTCGTGTCTATTCCAATGCCAGAAACCACGATCTTTCGCCGGCTTGACGAGGAATCGAGGGACAAGGAGGAATACCTGGCAAAGGTCGAACCCGTTGAGGAAATGGATAGCACAGATTCTTCTCTCACCGGGATAAACAGCACCTCCGATCGAACCACCGTTACGGTGCATCGTGTCAAGGAGAAGAACGTTCACGTTGCTTCGAACGATTCTTCGAAACCAAATCAAATGCAGCGAGAGGAAGCTCCCATGCAAACGAAGGGAGAGGAATCCTCTTCCTTCTATAGCAATCGCACAGGATCTACAAATCCTGTGACTCCGGACTCGTCGATCGATGCTGGTGATAATCAAAGCAGCGATTCTCAAAACCATTCCGGAGCAAGCAACGAAGAAGGAATTCGAGACAAGGCCGAAACTCTGGAACGAGAGAGTGGAAAGACGGAACGAGAAGCAACTCCCACAAAGGAGGAAGGAGACGAGTCTATGAATTCGGCGACCCCGATTTCCAGCACCAAGGTTGCGAACGAAGCAGCGAACGAGCGAGTTTCTGCCAGTACCACCAGCTCTGGAAGGCGCAGCAGTAACTACAGCAATAGCAACAGCCGCAGAATGATGCGACGCAACAGAAGCCTGAGAGACGATGACTCTTCATCCTCCGACGATGATTCGTCCTATTTTGCCCAGCATCTACCCAGCCCAAAGAGTGGACGAAGCTTTTCGATTTCCAGCAATGCCAGCAATACTTCTGGATTGTACCAGATCCAAAAGCAGGGAAGCGATGCCTCGCTCTCATTTTCCGACGAAAGCGATGAGGAACATGCTAATGGTCAAACTATGACTAGTGGTGTCCATCATTCTCCCGTAGTCAATCCCAATCGAGCTGTCGTAGACATGAACCTCTATCCCCAGCGCATCACTCGAATGCATTCCGTGAGCTCTCTAGTGAGTTCTGCCAGCAGCGATCAACACAACGACGGCCTATCTGGAGACGAGGGCCTCGGAAATCGCAGACGATCTTTTACCGGAGATGACAGCGTTAATTCCAGTCTCCCCAGTGTTGCCAGCACTGGACCAGAAGCGATGGCACCGGGTTCGATGTCGGGATATTACGTTCACGGAGGTTCCCTCAACAACTACCATCCGCAAGCGGCATACATGGCACCACAGCCATCTCCCGGAATGACTTTTTACTCCCAACACCAGGCACCACAATTGACCAACCAGCAAATGTTGGCCTGGGCTACTCCGCCCAACGAAGCAGATGAATTTGACTATACTTCCTCGGAGTATACGTCTTCCACTCGCAAAAACCACACCGCAGGAGCTTCCCCTCAGGGAATTCCTCATTCGGCAACCCAGAGAAGTTCCGGCAGCGGAACAGCTCTTAAATCTGCATCTTCGGGAAGCCTGAATTATGTATACAACGAAGAAGATGACGCTGCTGCCTATGGACGTTCGCCTGCGAAACTATGGTGGCCAAGGCCTTTTTTAATGCTTCGGCATCGATGGGAAAGCAGCAAGCTGGTGGCGGTTCTACCGGAAGAAACGGTGGAGGTGTCAGTGGGCTAGGAGGCATCACCGACCCTTACGGAGGAGCAGGAGGAGGATTGGGTTCTCAGAAGAGTACGAATGGAGCTCCCAGACTCGAGTGCTGCCGCTGCAACGACAGCAGGCGGCCTTGTCGCCGCTTCTGGTGGCGATGGTGCTGTCACTGGCCGCCAAACCTTTCGGGTTTATTGGCAACGATGGATCATGCTCTTTTACATGTCCATCTTGAATCTTTTATCGGATTGGACCTGTTATTCCGTCGCTCCGATTTCGCTTCTTACCGAAGAGGCCTTTGGTAACATTGATCCAGAACGCCTTGTCGTTGTCTTTTTAGGGGCAAATGCAGTCGCCTCTGCCTGCGAGCCCATGATCCTTGCACGTCTAGGGCTTCGTCGAACGGTTTTGTTGGGAGCTTTTTTGCTCACTATCGGTAGTATAATCAAGAGCGGAGGGCTTCCACCATTCATGGAACCTGAATTGGAAAAGGGTCACGCAGAGTGGAGTTTGTATTTCGGATTCTTCATTGTTGGATTGTCGCAACCTCTCTACCAGTGTACCCCAGCATTGCTTTCCGCCTCTTGGTTCCCCGAGGAAGAGCGCACAATGGCCACTGGTGTTGCACTGAACGCCAACCAGCTAGGAATTGGATTTGCATTCATCTTTGGAACTCTTCTTGTATCCAAAGCCGATGACATTATTCCCTACTTTGGTCTTTTGAGTCAGATTTCGACACTTGCTCTCATTGGTAGCTTGATTCAATTCGACGATGCCCCACCCACACCTCCGTCCGCTTCGGCGAAGGTCGTGAGAGGAAACCTGAATTTTACGATGCCTCAATTTCAAGGCAGCCAGCTTCAGCGGTACTTTTCTTCCACCCGGGAGCCAGCACCCCAGAAGAAAGCATCCGCACAAGCTCCAACTCCAGCCAGCAGCGAAACCAAAAAGAAGCGTTCCGGAAAGTCAAGGAAACCATCGTCTCGTGCAGTCGCCAACCAGTGGCAACAGCAATCGTCCAAGATCTGCACGCAGGCGCAACACTTCTGGTTCCAAATCGAAATTCCAAACTGCCAATTCCGAAAACGGATTATCCGCAGCTCCTTCGTCTGCCCATTATGGATCTACAGCGGATGCCATGGAACATATTGCCAAAACGAAGGCTGAGATGGAATCACTCGCTATTGCTCCTCGTGCCCATGCGCCTTCGCCTGCGGGAGAACCCGAGGGTGAGGCGGACGAATCCGAAGCACCTCCCGGCGGTGCCCAAATGCCACCCGGAGGATTTCCGCCTGGCCAGATGCCTGGATATTACGGATATGGATATCCACCACCACCTCCCGACTATCAATATTATCAACAAATGCAAATGCAAGCGTATTATCAGCAGCAAATGTATGCCCAACAACAGATGCAGCAGCAGCAGCAGCTCTCGGGACAACCTCCACCACCACCCATGAGTCCAGGAATGCCACCACCAATGCCTATGCCTTATTTTCCACCACCTCAGCAAATGGCCATGCCGTATTCGTATCAAAATCAATACATGTCGCCATATGGTCTCGATCAAGCCTACGAATACGATGCGTATGGAGATGAGGGAGCTGAACCGATTGTTACTGTCTCCGACCACCATTTGGATATTGACATTCGTGATGATCAGGTTATTCGATCTCTTCACGCATGTATGATTCGACAGGGATTCAGCCACGCCCTTGCTGCCTTTACGGTGTCTGGAATTGTCATCAATACCCTTTCAACCTACATGGACTATCTAGTTCGATTGAATGGGGCACCCAGATCGTACACTGGTATTGTAGGAGGAGCTTTCCAGTTTGCTATTATGGCTTCGAGTCTCATTATGGGTAAACAAACCGATAAGACACGAGCGTACTATTCGGTCACGACTGGAATGTTGGTGCTTGGAGCATTTGGCCTTGCGGAATGCGGGGTGAGTTTGGATTCCAACCGCGGAAGCGACCTTCGCTGGTCTCTGCTGTTGGTGGCCATTCTGGTAGGCCCGCTTCAACCGATATCGACGGAACTGGGAGTGGAAGTCGCTTATCCTTTGAGTGAAAATACAGTGTTGGTCATCCAGCAACTCTTTTCCAATCTTTTGAGTGCGCTATTTATTCCGTTTTTCAAGTCGCTCAAGGATATTGGAACAACCGTTGTTCGAGGAGGGGAAGTCATCGAACGCCCAGAATACACCTTTTCGTTTTATCTGCTGATTGTATTGCACACCCTGGTAACGGTGTACTTTGCCACGTTCAATGGGCGCTATTTGCGATACGAGCACGAGCTGCAGAAGAAAGAAGAGGAAGACGCAAAAGAGGATGCCGAACAACAAGCCCTGATGGCGGGAGAAAACGCTCCTCTCATGGCGAATGCTGCCCGATAATCATTATGTTTCGCTTCGAAACAACTGGGCTAGCATTATGGGTTGTGTACAAACCCTTTTTATCATTTCAGAAAATACTTATAACAAATATAATATCGAGAATAATAATTTATGAGTCTATCTTTTTCGTTTTGTATTCGAACTGTATGCTGTAATAGAGACATTGAAATTTTGTCAGCATTGTTACGTTTATAAAATAATGATTTCACGGAAGAATAAAAAAAAATCGAACGAAAATCGAGTTCGTTACTTTAACATGCAGAAAATAATTTCAAATGAAGGTACACGTACGAGTACGAAAAATGATTTTTGAAGAAAAATTTTCTAAAGCACATTTCTTCGTCAATAGAAAAGACAATCGAAACGAAATCGAATATTTCCCATTCTACCACCCTAGCGAATTCATAGGGAACGAGTATTAATTTGCAACTACTTCCTAATTCTTATTTGCTCTTGTAATCGGATGGCATTTGCCCACAATCGGCAATCACAACATCCAAATCGGGCTTGTCGCTAGGACCAACGGAAACGTTTTCAATGCTGCGAACAATATCCATTCCCTCCACGACGTGCCCAAACACCACGTGCTTTCCATCCAGGTGGGGAGTGTCCTTGGAGGTGATGAAAAACTGAGATCCATTCGTTCCGGGCCCGGCATTTGCCATGGACAATTGACCAGGCTTAGTGTGCTTAATGGCAAAATTCTCGTCGGCGAATTTTTCTCCGTAAATCGATTCTCCTCCGGTCCCGTTTCCGTTAGTGAAATCTCCTCCCTGGATCATGAAATCCTTAATGACACGGTGGAAAGAGCATCCCTTGTAGTGCAAAGGCTTTCCGAGAGTCCCTTCTCCCTTTTCACCCGTACACAGGGCACGGAAGTTCTCTGCCGTCTTGGGTGTCACATCGGCATAGAGCTGCATAATGACCTTTCCGAGGTCTTCGTCTCCGTGTTTAATGTCAAAGTACACGTGTGGATTGTCGCCCTTGGCGTTGGGGACGAGTGGTCCCTTCTTATCGCCATAGAATCCTCCCTCGACGCGGCCAAACATGCCTCCAAATGCGGCCTTTTCCTTCTTTTTGGCCTCCACAGATGCTTCCTTGAGCTGTTTGAGTGCTTTTCGGACATCCTTATTGGTATTATCGATCTTATAGGCAGCCATTAAATCCGCCTTGGCTTCCTTGAACAATCCAAGGTGCAAACGGGCAACTCCCCTTCGGTACAATGCCTTGATGTTTGATTCGGCCTCGGCATCGATTTCCAACACCTTGTCACAGGTTCGAATGGCATCTGGCCAGCTCTTGATCTTGATGTAACACATGGCAGCATTTCCAAAGCAGCTCACATAGAGGGGACGCTCGTCCTCGGGGACATCATTACCGGTAATCCCCTCGTCAACGGCAAACAATGCCGATTCCTCGTATTGGGCAGCTCCCTCCTCGAAGCGCTTTTCCCGAAAGAGTGCTGTTCCAGCGGCCTTCATTTTTTCCGCCTCGGCGATGCGCTCCTGGGGTGTCATTTGCCATCGTTCCTTGGGCTTTTCCTTGAATCCCAAAAGCTCAACATCGAACAAGAGATCGGCCTTTGGGGGAATGGCGGGAGGAGATCCCGATTCTCCGTAGGCGTAGTCGTATCGGCACTTGAGAATGGCCTTTTCTCCGACCTTCATACTGGCGAAACCTTCGTCCCATGCCTTGATGACCTGTCCCTGTCCAATGGTGAACTTGAAGGTTTTTCCGCGGTCGCGACTGGAATCAAACTTGCTTCCGTCCGAAACCAGTGTTCCTGCGTACGTGTACGTGTAGTAAAAAAAGCATGAATTATTGAATCATAGTGTATTGGCGCGTTATAGTTTTCGGATTGAAAAGTGGAAAATAGTAGTTGTTCAATGGGTAAATCGACGTAGCACAATAATATTTTGGAAAGAAGAATGCAGGATACCAGAAATGAATTATTGTGAGTGAGATCCAGTTTACAACACAAAGCATTCATCATGCAAACAACTCAACATAACGCACCAGTATAATGAGCCTCGACCTCATTGCCGCTTGGAGGAGGACCAAGAGCTCCTTCAGGAGCGGCTTGGAGAATCTTCTTTTGAACTCCACCGTCTTGGGCAACGGAAACATCGATGAATTCGTTATCACTCATGGTTGTTGTTTTGAATTAGTGGCACACTATTGGTGTATTCTATTGATTAGATTTTTTGCTTTGGAAGCCTGTTGACCAAATAATAATAATGCTTTGTTCTATTGAGAATGACAGACTGGGGTTCTCGTCGAGTCGTTTTCTACGTTTGGTAGTGTGACTCCGCTTGATGATTTTTTTTGTGGCCGAGGCGGAAGCTCGAAAGGCTCTTTCTCGTTATTTTTTGGGTTGTGATTGGTCGATCGAATGATATTTTAAGGCATTGGCGCGGTCAAACGCAAAATAGATCTCCATAGAAAAAAACATACCTCAACCCTATCCCTATCGATGCGATACCCCTTTTTGATATAAAAGGGGGATCCGTAATATTGAACCCGAAATGGAGACCTAAAAGCGTCCGCAAGTATGTCCGATGTTCTTCTCTCTCCACAACCAATACTTCTTCCAGCGGTATTTTCAAACATCCCGCATTTCATTTGTTCGCTGGAACGTTCGTTCTCTGCTTCTTTTGTTCCATTTGTGTTCTTCCTGCGGAATAATTGCGAAATGACTCATTATGTTCCAGCGTTCTTCGCAAAGTTTCTTCTTAAGGATTGTAGTCTTGAATCTGCCTGAATAGAGTGGAATTGCATGCATTCGACGATGGAACAATGTAGAAAACTACGAATGAATTTTCCGTACTCGTAATTCCGTTGATGACTTGTAACGAACTTATAAGCGCCGTTGTGGATGTACTCGTAATCTGGTAATGAATTCTCTGGAAGGTATTTGTTGGGACTAAAGCGGCATGCAAGATCATACTGGCGAGAACTTCAACAATTAAAGCCAATTAATTAAGCTGTTTCATTTTTAAATGCCGGCGGTGACTACGATCGAACTTCAAATTGGTACGATATTTATGTCATGCAGACTTGAGGTCGGACTATCTTCAATATGAGAGGTTAAGTCTTAAGCTCAAGTCTTCGTTGGAACGTGCGAACTTCAAGTTCTAGAAGAAATTCGCAATAGCGCGTGGAATTGCGTTAGTAGTTGATGGTATTTCAGTCGAAGGAGGTGCAAAAACCTTCCTCTCCTTTGGTTCTCATAAAAATTATTCGACTAAAATCGAAAACAATCAACTCATCACAAAACGATTCTAACATCACACTAAACTAAATACAAATCCATCATGGCTCCCTTGATTCAAGATACTATCGATCTCTCATACTCCAATGATGACGAGATCCTCTTCAGTGACTACAAGTCGCTCCCATCTCCTCCACTCCACGAAAACTGTGACGCAACACCGGCCGCTCCTGTCAAGGAAGAGAAGCGAGTCTGGTTCGCCGCCATGACCATCGAATATGATGTCATGAGCCGATACGAATACACCTCCGAAGAATTGGAGGCCTCGTGGTACGATAGCAAAGAAATGAAAAAAATCAAAGACACGGCACGATCCGAAGCCAAGCTTGTCGAAGCCGGCCTTCTCGTTGAGGACAGCCAATTCTCCGTCCGCGGCCTCGAGAGCAAAACCCGCAAGGGAGTTCTCAGAAAGCGCAAGAGACGTACAAATGCTTACCTTTCGGTCTTTTTCGAAATCGATTCCCAAATCGAGGAAGGATTTTTCGATGACGATCTCGTCGCTGATGCCTACTACGTATATTCCGAACCCTGTGCGATCGAAGCCGAACAAATCGGAAAGCAAGATGCTTACGATGCCAAGGCAATTTACAACGAAAGCGATCGATTCACAAAGATGCAATTGGATTAGCTTGGATCCAAAATTCAATATCCTCAACTGCTACAAAATATCATAGAACATAGAACAAAAGCACAATGCTTTTAACAACAATAGATACAAATACATTACAACAATTACATCACACACAAAAATGCTTACTACTATAAATACAATATGTAAAGAAATGAATGCTAGATATCTTTGATTTCGAAAGATCGTTGTCCACACCGAACGATCCATTCACAATTCGGATCGTCCATGAAATCTGGGCGAAAACAAGAAGTCCCCAAATCATAATCCAAAACCAATATCGAACAGAGGAATTCTGTCCAACAGAATGCCATCCGACTGCTTCAAACAGTAGTTGTTCTTTGCAAGATCGGGGTGTTCTCGTTGAGAGGCAAAGGATTTTGTTCCTGATCGTCTGAAAAGCTCGTCGAAGAAGTTCGATTGGGGCCCTCGTCGTCGTAGGAATCGATCACACTTGCTGAAACTGAACGACGACTGCTTCCAGATGAGGAGCCTCTGTCGGTGTTGGAGTCGCTTCGAACCGATGCAAAGAATCTCATCAATTCTGATTGGCCGTTATCGTCAAATTGGGTGTATTCCATCATTAACTCGGCCAGATTTTTCTTTTTGAATGGGATCGATCCATCATCACGTTTTTCGTCCATATTGTTCGGCTCTGCGGGCCATTTTAAAGATGGGGGCATTTCTTCGTGCGATCAAGTCCCACAGAGTCCGAGATAGTTTCAACATTGCAGACTTCCTTAAAACGCTTGAAGGAACATTTCGAGAACCAAGTCATGGCAACAACCGTGAAACTGATTGTGCCCCAAGTGAATGGGTTGTACATATTTGGGCCGTCCAGGGGGAAGAAAAATCGAACCCGATGCGCGAAGCAACCTTTTTTCCCGGTCTCCAGGTCTACGGCATCTAAAGAGAATTCCACAAAAACGGCGGAGACACGGAGCCAGCTCGACCAATTCGAAGTGATGTGTAGGTAGCCATTATCATTCGGGTCATAACCGTCCTCCCCATCACATTTGCCGTTGTCATCCATTTCTTTACAATCGAGGCAATTTATCAAACCCCAAAAAGATTCGAAAAACTTTTTTCCTTTGCTATCGATGTGACAATTCCATCCGGATGGGATGTCAGCGACGCGGTCCGCCACTTCGTAAAACTTATTCTTAAACAAGTCGTCCGAATTGCCAGTCATAGTTGTAATCGTCCTCAACATTCGCTTCACGTAAAGGATGATAATAGAGCTCGTTTCTAACTGTGTACTTGGGTTTGCTCTCGAATCCCAACCAATCGAGCCAAATGGGAAAGGCGAGTAGTCTAGCCCAGAGAAAAGTAAGAGGGAAAAGGATGATGCTAATGATGACGCTCAACCACCCAAATTTTCTCGCAAGTTCTGCATGTGTCATCTCACCACCCCAAGGCCACGCCATTTTTGTTTTTGTAGTGAGACGAAAGTGTCGAGGTTCTTTTTATGTAGAGAGTGTTTTTGTGATGTTTCACAAGTCGGTTTTATGAGACACAAAAGGATCGGATACAAGTTCAGAGATTTTCAAGTACCGTACGTACTCATTGCAGTATTTTCGATACATGCATTGCACATTTCCAACTTCAAATCACGTAGGAACAGTACAGGAACCACAAAATCAGATTCCCAATGCTATATACGCAACGTTCGAGACCCACATCTCAGACCCGAAGAGCTATATATTCAATGCGAGATTAGACGGCTCGCCATAAGTCTTAAATTTAGTACTACTCCAGCACTTCGTATTTTACACGACCACGTGATGCGAGACCTAAACACGATTGCTAGACTGAAGTAACATTTATGTTGACGCTTTGTTCTTTCCAGCATTGCTTCTCTGTTTCTACAGAGAGGTCGTAAGAAAACACCTTACCACATCCCAGCCCTAAAATTACATCGAACTGTTGGGTATTATAATTTGTTTTTTCCAATTCATTTGGGGATCTGGTGATGGAATCAATGTTGGTCAGAGTATGTTAAATAAGACAGATTACTTATAGTTCATCATGCGAGACTTCACTTATGTAAAAGCGAGTATAATAAATACGAAAGAATTTTCTTGTCGGCATTGAGGCTTCTTTTTTATTCTCTCGGTCGTCTCGCGTCCATGTCGATTGAAAATAATACGAGTAGTCGTAGAAATAAAAGAATTTTCGCATACCTCGTTCATCGGCCCCACTCCGTGATAGCGTCTGAGTCGAATCACGAGAAAAAGGTAATGTTCGTTTTTTAATCGAGTGCGTCGAATATGCCCAAAGTCGCCGCAATGCCATGCAACTGAAATAAGTCTGGTCAGATTAAAATCAGCATGGCGAGGAAGCCTCGCCCCAAAAATTAATGGACTTAAAGAACCGACCTTCCCCCAAGTCGATCACGAACGCACCTCCTTTGGACACGATTTTTGGTACGAATGTGTACTATTGAAAAGTACTATGTGAGACTGGCTTAATTCCTTCACGTCCTGTCCATTATCATTATTTGAAACAACCACTCTGCTACTCTGCGATCAGCAAGTTGCAAATAGACTATTGCTACAACTACGAGTACTGCAGTAACATCAAGATTCATTTGCCTGCCAAGATGGCCATCAATCGAATGTCGAAACGCGGCAGCAAACGATTGTCGTTGGGGGCACGTCAACGTCCAAAGAAAACGAATGTTAAGCGCCTCAAAAGCACCGAGTTTATATTTCTTGCGTTGCTGTCCTTTGGGTTGATATCGGCGATACTTCAATTTCTCTACTACCGGTCATTTGTTCCAGTTCCATTCGAGAACATCTTGCAACAGGAAGTTGCCTCGCTAAGGATTCCCACAACGAGGAATGAGAGTGTGTACACGAAATCGAGCACGAAATCGAGCAATGCGCCAAAGAGTTGGTGGAGAGGAAAAGGGAAGATTAAAAATGCCACCCATCCCCACCTTGGTGCCCGTGATTGGGATGAACAAAACCGACCAATATATCAGATGATCGTAGATCCGTCACCCGAACGGCTTAAGACGTCGGAAAAGAAATTTGTCGATTCTATAAAACCAGAAATCTTGTGTCCAAATAATGGTGATTCTGGTATCGAGACCGAAATTGGAAACGAGGTTCTGAGTAAGGCCAAGATTGGGATTCAGAAATACAACAAAAGGGTTCCAGGCGAAGACGGATACCGAAAAACCAAAAGCAAGATCCTCTGCATGATCTACACGGTTGATCTCCCGGAACAAAGGGCAACCTTGAAAGCAGTAGCAGAGACGTGGGGTCAAAAGTGTGATGGATTCATTGCCGCATCCAATGTAACGGATCATTCGATAGGGGCAATCGATTTGACGCATATGGGGCCCGAAGAATACGGAAACATGTGGCAGAAAGTCCGATCCATGTGGGCGTACGCATACGACAATTACCTTGACGAATTCGACTTTTTCCATATTTGCGGGGATGACACCTACATTGCTGTGGAGAACCTCCGATCCTTCTTGGATGGCCCCGATGTCCTTCGGCTGGAAGATGGATTCCTCGACGCGATAACAAGGAATATATTACACTCCGAAAAACAACATGGTTACAAGTACTTAAATGCAACCAAGTGGGCTGACCGTAACTTTTATCATGATGTCCACGGATTGTCGGGCAGGCCACTCTGGTTTGGTGTTCCCGGCCGATATCATGGGTTTATGCCGTGTGGAGGGGCAGGCTATACCCTCAACCGTGCGGCACTGGAACAGTTTGGGAAGAAAATCGACACCTTCAATGCAGACATGATTGATTCACGAGAAGACGTTTTCATGGGAGGTTTCTTTACAAGTGAAAATATCATTATCAGCCACCCGAATGATCGCCTCGGCGGAACCAGGTATGGAGAGAGCGCCCGCCTCTCCTACCGGGGACGAGACGACCCATTAAATTGCCCCGGGAGAGGCTATTTAATGCTAAGGTACCCCGGCCTTCAACCGGCGGAATATCTCGACGGTATTTCGGAGGAAATGTCCGCTTTTCACCTCAAGGCCGATAAGAAACGACTAAGGTGGCAGGGCCGTACAATTTCAGAGGAGCTTTACCGGTATCATGCCGTTCTTTACGATATGTGTGATGACAAAAAATAATTAAGTACGGGCTAGCCTCAACAACAGGGTCATCTAGCTCCCCGACAGTCATACAGTCTTCACGAATCTTGTTCGAATTCTCATCAACATAGCAGCACACATCGCGTAAAGTAGTTCAGTTAATTATTTTCAAGATTAGAATGAATGCTGTAGCCCAATGTTTCAGTCACAAAACTTGCATCGATTCGTCACTTGGTAGCAAATGCGTCGCTTAGCGCGCCAAGAGTTCTTTGAATCGCGTTGTTTCTGCCTCCATTGGTTTGTCGAGATCCCCAACAACCACTAGATCCGTGTCCTTGATTCTCGGGTTGATAGGGTATGGAGTGCCCAGTTTTTCCATTGCTTCCATGTGCTGGAGGACACTCACGTGGATACGAACAGTTCCCCCTTCGATAATTTTTTCGTTTGTGACTGTGACCACCGGGCGATAGCTTGGCTTTTCACGTTGATCTTTGGTCTGGTGAATTTTTTTGGAAGGATCTGGATCAATGTCGAGATACTTGTTGTCAATTTTGACGTCTGGGTCGTCCTTGAGTTGGAGACACGCAGGGTTGATTTCTTTATTCGAAATGAAACTAATGCCCTCAGCCTCGAGCCACTCCTGCATGCACTTACAAGAAGTATCGGATATTCCCTTGACGTACCAAGAACCACCACAATCTTGGTGATCGCCAGGAACAAACATTTCGTGAACATTCTTATTGTTCGAATCCATGTGGACAGGGCTCATGAACTTGAAGTTACGATTGTCATCGAGAGAAACAAGGTGGACGGCCTTCTGGACAATCGACGGAATTTTTCCACCTTTTTCACCCAAAATACTAGACTTGGTAATACTTTGAGAAATCAATGATGGAATGTTGAAGAAATGACTCCATTGCATCGACACCGTGTCGAAGCATCCAAGAAATTCCACGGGAGGGCTTTCGACCTTTTCATTGGTCATTGTGAGTAATCCGTCTTTTTCCAGTTCTACGACAAATTTCCGTGCCGCCGCCGAGCCACGGCTGAAGCCAATAATGTATAATTTATCGCCCTTCTCGTAGACAGCCTCGAGCTTTTTGCGCATTGGCTTGGTTTGCTGGCTCAACTCGCCAATGGCAAAATTGAATGTCTTGATAAATCCGTTGTCGGAAACCCCGCCGACCCCTCGTTGATAAAGGCAAATTTGACCCTCTACATCGTGTCTTTCTTCATTGATATCGCCACCCGCCAAAAAGTGTAGCTTGAGAATATTTGTGACGGTTGTACCCTTTTCTTCATTGGGCATGAAATCTTTCAGATTGTTTCCCGTTCCATCTGGAGTATGATCGGTATAGACATATAAACGAAAAAGAGAAGAGCACAATGTAATATTTTCGTTGTTAGAATTTTCTTTCGATAAACAGCGATCGCCATCATCAATCATGATTGGCAGAGATGAAAGTGCGATGCCATTCTCGAATTACAAATAATACTTACCAAATGAAATGAGAATCTTCTTTGGAACGGATGGACCGGCTGATGTCATGGTGATGTTATAAAGGAGAATGTGTTATGCTTAGGTAAATTTGGGAACAGGTGAAAAGTAGATCTGGTGGCTTCCGATAAGTTCACATTGAGAATCGGTATGAACTAGAGTTTCTTCAAAAATGGATCTTCACATCGGTGTTCTCGCTGAGATAGCTTACGTTTTAAAAGTGTGCAATGATTTCATAGATTGGTGGGAGTTCGTTAAATAGATCCACCGAAACGAATTCTCTACGACTACACACGTGTAGGCTACCATATTTTTTATATGCTGATATGATATGTTGATATGATATGATCGTGTGCTCGTAGAGAAACGGGTTCATACGAACTCGTTTCTCTACGAACACACGAATGATCTTCGAACGGACGGAGCTTGGACGAAGAACAATTCCAACAAAAATCAAAAAATGCTAGCTGCAATTGTGCTTTACATACGACTAGAGAGGAATGATAATTTGATGACGAATTACAGCTAAGCCTCATCGATACTATACGAGTAGTAGAAATATAACATTGAATGCACCCAAGAGAGCAAGGCAAGCACACGAATCGAATCGATCCCCCTCTTTATGAAAGCACGCCGAGATTCTACCACAGCAGTGTCCAACACGAAGCCAAACTCTATCGATTTCGGTCGCAAATATCAACACCCAGAAATTCTTTTCTATTTGAATATTTCCTAATAACCAAAGCAGGGCGAGCCATAGAATTCGAACGAATCAAATCAAATCGAGCGAACGTAGAAGCACACATCGCGTAAAATAGTTCAGTTAATTATTTTCAGGATTAGAATGAATACTGTAGCCCAATAATTCATGCCACAAAACATTGCATCTGATTCGTCTCAATAGTAGCGCGCCAAGAGTTCTTTGAATCGCTTCGTTTCCGCCTCCAATGGTTTATCTAGCTTTCCGACAACCACTAGATCCGTGTCCTTGATTCTCGGGTTGATAGGGTATGGAGTGCCCAGTTTTTCCATTGCTTCCATGTGCTGGAGGACACTCACGTGGATACGAACAGTTCCCCCTTCGATAATTTTTTCGTTTGTGACTGTGACCACCGGGCGATAGCTTGGCTTTTCACGTTGATCCTCGCTTAGATGAATTGGAGCGGAAGGATCGGGAGCAATGTCGAGATACTTGTTGTCAATTTTGACGTCGGGGTCATCCTTGAGTGTGAGACAGTCGCTGCTGAGGTCTTTGTTCGATTTAAAAGTGATACCCGCCTCATCGAGCCACTCGTGCATGCCCTTGCAGGAACAATCGGGATACCCCTTGTCGTAAATAGTCCCAAGGCAATCTCCGTGCTCCCCTGCAAACCAGATTTCGTGAACGCGTTCATCGTTCGAATCCATGTAGACAGGGCTGAAGAACTTGTGGAAACGATTGTCATCGAGAGCAACGTGGTGGACAGCCTTTTTGACAATCGACGGGATTTTCCCGCCTTTTTCACCCACGACACGAGCCTTGGTAATACTTCCAGTTAAAAATGTCCAGATATTGAATAAGAAAAGGCTCAGAGTCAACTGCATCGACACCGTGTCCATGACTCCGAGAAACTCAACGGGAGGTTTTTCGACCTTTTCGTTGCTCGCCGTGAGTAGTCCGTTTTTTTCTAGGTCGGCAACAAATAACCGTGCGGATGACGAGCCGCGGCTGCAGCCAATAACGTACAACTTATCGCCCTTCTCGTAGACAGCCTCGAGCTTTTTGCGCATTGGCTCTAGTTGCTCGTTCAGATAGCCAAAGGTAAATTGCATTTGTTTAATAAATCCATTGTTGGTAGTCCCACCGACTCCTCGTTGATAGAGACAAACTTGACCTGGCACATCGTTTCTTTTGAGGTTGATATCTCCACCCGCTAAAAAGTGGAGCTTGAGAATGTTTGAGACGGTTCTATTCGTTTTTTCATCGGGTACAAAATCTCTCAGATTGTTTGTCGTTCCATCTGCAATACGATTGACGTAGGCACGTGAACGAAAAGACAAGGGAACAATTCATTTCCTTGGTTAGAATGATCTTCATCATGACTGGTCGAGACGAAAATGCGATGCCTTTGTTGAATTACAACTACTTACCAAATGAAATGAGAATCTTCTTTGGTCCGGATGATGCCATGTTGATGTTGTAAAGGATGATGTGTTTCTGTTTTGTAAAAGTTTGATTTCAATTTTGTGAGTCTTTTTCGAATGGCAGTCGTTTCCTGAAATTCGTGCTGCATGGTGCTCACAAGACGTCAGAACAGCGAAAGAAAAGAGATACTTCCTTCCTAGGAAGTAATTCTGTGAAGGATTTGTCGCATCGGTATGAACGAGTGTTTCTTCTTCTACGGAATCCTCACGCCACATATTATGTATTCTCGCTTGGATGGAGTATGTTAAGTGAGCAATTTTCATAGAGATTGGTCAGCGTTTGTTAAATACGAAGGAGGATTGATAAGATCCTAAACTATGTATATAATATAAATATTGCCGCATCGGTATGAACGAGTGTTTCTTCTTCTACGGAATCCCCACGCCACATAAGGTGTATTGTCGCTTCGATAGAGTATGTTAAGTTAGCAAGCGTTTGTTAAATGAAGAGTTTTGATAAGGTCCGAAAATATATATATCGGCCACCATCCAAACGGATTCTACGACTACCCACGAACGCGACGGCATTTAAAAAGGAAATTGCGAAAACAATTTTTTATTCACGAGTGTCACACGATAAAAAGTGAAAAAACTTTCGTCTGTCCGCCCTTCAACCTCCGAAGCAGGCGACATCTTGAATCTCGTTTTCATTTTCGAAATTATTATTATTTTTCCACCCGATCAGTTTCAAGTTTATCATTATTTATTCCATTCTATCTGCCATTCTGCATCGATGTACATTCGAGCAAACAAACTGAACCAGATTGAGTAAAACCCTGATAATCCTTTATTCGTTCAAAACAATCATAATGGACCACTCGGACGATGATCTGCCTGCTTCTCATCCCGCCCGGCGAAGGGAGTTTGGAAGCAAACACGAAAAGACGAATCGCAATCGCGGTGGATGGGGAGAAGCGATGGAACTCGCTCACCAAAGAACCAATGATGCTTCCGCTACTTCTGTTGTCGCAGTAGATTTGGATCAGTTCCGCAATACCGAAGTGGGAACCGGATACCAGGCGAAGCACGTGGTCAGGCAAAAGACGGCAGCTTCTACCACCACCAAAACGAAAATCGTCAATAGCAACTTTCAAAATGCGGCAGACCGAGGAAAAAGCAGCGAAGATAAGTCAATCGAAAAAGACGAACTATTGCGAAATGACGGCTTGCGAGCCTTTCGAAAGGAAATCGAGAGCATTCTATCGTCGTAATTCAATAGAAATAATAGAAATTTATAAATCCCAAAATATGTAAATGATACAACATCTAGAAAATTACAAGAAAGATTATTTTAGGCGAAAATTGTTTTCACATATCCGGAAGAATGTCGCTACCCAGTGCCGGAAATTCGAGCGTTTTTCCATTCTCAAACAAGACACGGACCTTGGCATCCTCGATCTTCGAAAAGGGAGGTGGTTCCACCACGGTTCCCTTTCCAAGATTCATGTGGACAACCTTTTTCCCAACGGGAAAGAACCACATGGGATCTACCATTTCCGATGGCGAGGCGCTTCGCCTGGGTGAAGCTGAATTCTTTTTTGTAGGTCTGGATTTGGGCGGTGCTGCTCTCTTGGGAGGTGATCGCTTCGGAGGCGGACGCGCGCCGAAGGATGAAGATTCTTCCAAGCTGGATCGCAATGCTTCGATGCCTTCGAGGCTTGGTGTGTCATAGGATTCTGGAGGCTTGCGACGCTTGCTCGTGGTAGCGGATGATGTCCCTCGGGGCGGAGGAATGACTCTGTTGGCGGTAGATGGTGGTTCTCGGCGTCGAATGGGTTGTGGTGAAGTATTCGGAGGTGACCGCCTCGTTTCTGTGCTTTTTCTCCTCCCCGGAATTGGCCCATTCAATCCGCTTCGGTTCAGCGTTGTTCCTTGTCTGTTATTCCCATATCGTTGGTTGGCAGCCGAATAGGTTGAGGAATTGCGCACTGCTCCACCGCTAGGTCGAGAATCACTTTGTGGCTTTTTCTTTTTCAGACGGGCATTCTTTTTCAGAGATTTTTTGGACACAATCGCGTTCAGGAATCGGCTTCGCTGCTTGGTTTGGGTTTTGGGGCCAGAATCAGACCAGTTGGAAAAGCTAGTAACTTCTTTGCGCCAGGTGAGAATGAGGCGCGTCTTGGCACGCGTCATGGCCACGTAGCACAAGCGTTTCTCTTCCTCGAGCTGGACAGAACCAGCTCCCTCCTGGAGGGCAGGTTGGCAAGGCAGAGTTCCCTCCTCGAGGCCAACCACAAAGACGCAATCGAATTCCGTTCCCTTGGAGGCATGAATCGTCATCAAGTTTGCCACCAAGCGGTTGTTTTCATCGTCCTGATTAGCCTCGGCAATGTCACTGACCAATGCAACATCGTCCAAAAAGCTGGCCAGAGCCGAATCAACTCCCATGACATCATCGCCATCGTCATTGCTGGGCTGCCTCGAACCATTCGTCTCCAGCGCAGGACCATACGAAGCGTATTTCTTGGCAGCATTTCGGAGCTCCTGGACGTTTTCCTTTCGTTCCAAAAACTCTGTCCTGGATTTCGAAATTGCGTCAAAATGAGTCGTGAGTTCGAGCTCTTCAATGATGAAAAAGAGGAGCTTGCCAATGTTGAAGGTGTAGGCACGGGAGCGAATCAGTTTCATTTTGGTAGAAAACTTCAATAAGGGAGTAAGGGCTCGTTTCGTGATATAATCATGCGGCAATGGTGCCCCCTCGGGGAGGACATAAGAACCATCTTTGCCATTATCGTCTCCGTCTTCTTCTCCGCTCATAGAAATCAAAATGTCCAGGTATGTCGGCTTTTCGTGATCGGGGCAGTTTTGTCGAATGAAGCTTTGAACCTTGTCACAATACTCTTTAAAGTCCTGAAAGGCTTTTTCTCCAATCCCTTTGCTGGGTGTTTTCATTGCCCGAATCATAGAGCCATCGTCATTCCCGTTGTGTAGCCACTTGAGAAAGCACATGCAATCTCGGATTTCGGCACGCTTGTAAAAACCTCCTGCGCCACCCCGAATAACATATGGAAGATTCTGCTGAACACAGGCTTCCTCGAGATATCTTGATTGTGCGTTTGTCCGGTATATCATGGCAACTGTGTCCCCATTATGAATATCCCCATTGGCCGTCATGTTGAGAATGGTATCGACGACGAATTTTGCCTCTGCACGTTCGTCTTCACAGGCAACTACACGTGGACTCGGGCCAGAACCTCTCTTGGGCTTCATAGCCCTTCGTAGATCATCGGATTGGACATTTTTGTTGGAGGCTTCGAGTTCTTCTATTTTGGCATTGGTTTCTCCAGCTTCGGCGAGGGCTTCCGAAAGGACGGATTGCGGCATGCTCGAGGAAATCACTTTTTCGGCTGCCCGGACAATGTTGGACGTCGATCGATAGTTTTCCTTGAGAAATACCGTTTGCACACTTCCATAGGCTGCAAAATCGGTGGCAACGTCTTCCAAACTTCCCACGTGGGCACCCCGCCACGAGTAGATCGACTGATCGGCATCACCCACCACAAATAGACTTGTCGACGTCAAAAGCTTGATGAGATCCATCTGAATCTTGCTCGTATCCTGGTACTCGTCCACCAGCACATGAGGCCACCGCTTGTGAAGGCGTTCGCGGAGTTCTTCGTTCACTGTCAGCAGCTCCCTTGTCAAGAGAATCAAATCGTCAAAATCGAGGGCATTGTTGGTCAAGAGCTTTTCTCGGTATGGATAATAAATCTTTCGTGCCGTCCGGAGTGCTGCCCCGGCACCACCGGGACCTCCATTCTTTTTCCGCTGGTCGACAAAGGGATCTTGGCCTTGGGCAAAGATTTCCTTCATCTTTCCAATGGCCGTAAGAATCTGGATGGGTTTCAGTTCCGTCTGTTTGAGATCGATTTCTTGCTCCTTGAGGCATTCGTTCAGCGTTCGTATTTGTTCCGACTGATCGATAATGGCATATTGGCCATTGAGATTGATTTCCGGATCCACCAAGACCATTTCAGGCTTCTCATCTTTGTCATCATTGTCGTTGCTGTTTGCCGTGCCAGGGGTAATTTTTTCCACCCACATGGGCTGTGCCTTGGACATGTCGCGCTGGACAGAAGGAAGATCGCGGAGCAAATCCCCATTGTACCGCAGAATTTTTGCGCAGATAGAATGAAACGTCCCCAATTCCACCCGCTCAATGCCCCTGGGATTTGTGGAACCCTCCGTGTCGACAACACCTGGTTCGACAGCTCTTTCCTGAACAATGGAATTTCCGTCCATGCTTCCTCCCTCCTCCCCTTCCACGGCTTGTTCTTGTTCTACCAAAAGTCTTTCGAGACGCTCCTTCATTTCCCCGGCAGCCTTGCGCGTAAATGTCACCGCCAGAACCTTTCCGTAGGGATCATTGTGGAGAAGATGGGCAATGCGTGTCGTTAGCACCTTGGTCTTTCCACTCCCGGGGCCGGCAATCACTCTTGTCACTACCGATGACGAGGATCTAGTTCCTTCGTCAAAGAGAAAGAGAGGTTGCGTAACTGCTTCGACTTGTGAAGGATTAAGATCCCTCAAAAGGAGATCTTGTTTCAATGACTGATGATGATGGCGATGATGATATCGATGATGATTCGGAATCATTCCATTCTTCCGACGGTTGGTAATCCTCCTCCCCTTCGCTGAAGGCAATCTCGGGTGGGGATAACAGAGGCAGTAGCAAGCGGGTAATGCCTCCGTTGATAATAATCACTGTCGCTAGTGAATGATCGTCGGTGTGGATGAAACAATGAGTGTGCACCACTCGCAGAATTGTAGGAAAAGGGAGGAGAAAGAAGGCTGTTGATTCGTCGGGTGGCGACAAAAGTTGTCGATAGACTGTGAACCTGGTGCATTGTTAACGTCCTCGTAATCCAAAAAGGATTTCGCCTTGCCAGCCATTGTGCTAGCTGCAATCATTGTTGTGATGACTGTAATAAGCAATCGACAATATTCAAACCCCAAACCAATCCCACTCGAATTTCTCCTCCTCCTTCGACGACGAAGAAGACGAAGACGACGGCTACCGAGACAATTGTTGTTTCGCGTTGCTTGCATTTGAAATTGCTTCAATGTTTGTCGATTACGATAGTGAGGCACCAAAGAGGATGGTGTATGTGTATTGTGAATGGAGTTGAGGCTGTAACTCTTCGGCGGGCATGCCACTCCGACAAACTAACTTGTAGTGGCAAAAGAATGATTTTTTAATTTTCGATGGAAGCCAGAAGTGAAGAAGAGCCATCATCCTTGATGATTGACGGTTGAATCATTTTTGCTTCGGTTGCTGATTTTTTCACCATTTTGGGGGTGTCGCGAATTCGGATGGCAGGCATGTGCGGACGAAGGATGGACGAGTAGGAAAACTAATCAATCACCTTTTCTTCGACTCGAACGACCAAACTGATTTCAACACGTGGATCTTGAAGAAACTATTGCGTCAAGCTCAAATTTTTGACGGATTTCTTTGATTTTGATGGATTTGAACTATTATTATTTTTCCAAAATACCACGGTGTTTCACTTTCACAATTCCAAGACGAGTTGCTATCTGGAGAAGAGCAGAGGTGTTTGCAAATTCCATCCAAAAAGTGAAAGCAAAGAATACAACCGAAATAAAGATGGTTGCCCAACTGCGAGGGTTACGTCGTCGAAACAGTACTGGATGGGAAATGGCGGTAGTGGCAATATTATTTTTCTTGGCAGCTGCATGTTTCGAATCGGCATTCGTGGTGGATGCTCGTCGACTCCCATTGATTGGAACAAAATTCAGCGTGCCTACGTTTGCTGATAAATCGATTCCTTCCGTTAGAACGATATCAAAGTCGATTTCGTCTTTGCCCCGCGGTGGTGCAGCCGATGGTGATTCCGAAACAATATCCACCGATGAGACGACTGCCGAAGAAGACAACGACGAGGAACGATACAGCCGACAGGTATACACAATGGGAGCACGGGCACACGGATTGATTCGATCCTCAACCATCTATGTCGATGGGCCAATTCGTTCGGGACTTTTGTGGGAATCCATCAAGAATCTTGCCCTTTCGGGTGTAGGAAAGCTGGTGGTAGTTGTGGACGAAACAAAAGATGTCTATCACTTGTCCGACCTGGACGATCTGGGTGACATGTACATTCGGGGAGCCCTGACCGAACTAGGAATCGAAGAAAGTTCTTCTCCCGATCTTGTAGAGGTCTTGGTCGAATTTATTCGTCGATTGAATCCTGCTCTGGAAGTTTCGACAATCACCAAAGCAGATTTACAGAGTGGCAGCGGCAACGACGGAGTTCTTTTGTGTGTGGATCGCCCCTATACGCAACAAAAGGAATGGAACGATTGGTGTCGACAAGATTCGAGTACAAAATTTGTTTCGGCGGAAACCGCTGGTGTCTATGGCAAAATCTTTTGCGATTTTGGATCTGCGCACGAAATTCACGACATTGACGGGGAAACCCCGCTGGTGGTGCCTTTAGACAAAGTTGAAGCGTTTGAAAAAGAGGATGACTCTGAAAACATCAATCTCCTTATCAAGAGCGTAGGAGGGTGAACGACACGATGTGTCGAGGGACGATATTGTGGTCTTTCAGCGTTCCGATGGATCCATCATGGAGGAATTCCCGTTCACGGTAACAAAAGTGCTTACCCCTGAACGCATCGAGGTACAAATGGTTGGTGGTTCTACCGACAACATCGTTCAACAAATCAACGATCAAGCCGTTACGTTTTGCCGTCAGAAACAAATCCAGGAGGTTTCCTTTTTGTCTCTAGAGGAAAGCCTCCAAGAAGCAACTGCCATGTTCCACGGAGAAGGCAGAAAATTCCCAGGCTCTGAGATTTTTACGCCCTGTGATCTGGACAAATCCTTCGACGATGTCCGCCGCAAGGCTGTCTTTCAATGCTTTCAGGCGTTAGGTTCCTTTGTCCAAACACACGGCAAATTTCCTTCTGGTGATGACGAAAAAGCATTTTTGGAGTTGGTGAACGAAAACGAAGAAAGCACACACTGCCAAAACTTTTTAAGAACGTGCCCTGCCAAGTTTGTTCCCCTTCAGGCCATTTTCGGTGCAATTGCTTCGCAGGAATGCCTCAAGGCCGTTTCGGGTCTTTACAATCCCATTCAACAATTTTTGTTGTACGATTGCGACGAAGTAGTTGGTAGAAGACGAAGAAGACGAAAAAGGAACAACGGGAATGTCATATCTTTTGGGATCAGAGACGAATCGTCTTCTACAAAACCAAAAACTCTTTGTGGTAGGTTCTGGTGCTATTGGATGCGAAATTCTCAAAAATATTGCTGCCATGGGCGCGGGAACAGGAAAATCTGGAAGAGTTGTAGTTACGGACTATGGACACAATCGAAAAATCAAATCTTAGCAGGCAACTTCTCTTTCGGGATTCCGATATCGGAAAGTTCAAGAGCAAGGCTTCCGAGGAAGCTCTCCTAGCGAATGAATCCTTCCGTGAGGGTGGAATCTCATACCAGCAAGGTGGGCGATGACGAAGAGGAAGGTCCATTCGACTCGAAATTCTGGTCTGAAAAGGTAGATGTCGTACTTAATGCCCTCGATAACATGGAAGCACGTCTATTTATGGATGGACAGTGTGTTTCGAATCAAAAAGCATTGGTCGATGCAGGAACTCTTGGATCCAAGGGAAACTGTTCAGGTTGTTGTTCCCCACCAGAGTGAATCATATGGATCGAGTGTAGATCCCCCAGAACCTGCCATTCCTGTATGCACGCTGAAAAACTTCCCCTACGCAATTTCTCACACGATTCAATGGGGAAGGGATCTTTTCGATGGTCTCTTTGTTCTACGTCCCAACCAGGCAAACCAATTCGCACAAGAATTCCTGGAATCTTCGAATATTGATATCGATGGATTGGTTCAGAAAATAGACCAAGACTGCGGGTGAGGAGGCATGCCCTTGAAATTGCCAAGGAACTTTCTGAAGATTTGTCAATGATGCTCGGGGAAAGAAGTAACAATGATTCAATGAAGAAAATGGCAGTTGCGTGGGCAATTCGATTGGGGAAGGAATTGTTTTACGAAACCATCGCTGCGCTACTCGAGGAGCACCCAATCGATGAAGTCGACGAAGAAGGGGAGCTATTTTGGTCAGGATCGAGGAAACCCCCAAAACCATTGTCATTTTCACTAAATGCCGATAGCGCTGTCAAACAACAGGAAGAGATAAACAAAAACATGATCGATTTTGTTCGGAGCGCTGCACGGCTTCGTTTCGAAACCTACACTGGGATTCCGAGCAATACTCGAGAAAACCTCGGATTTATTTCGCAAGAGGAAGCGAGGGAGTATCTTGCTGATGCATCGGATAATGGAGGAGAATCAAAACCTGCGAAGAAAGAATCATCCAAGCAAGCTGCAATTCGGGGGCAACTCTCATCACTTGATGGTTTGCAGTCATCATCACCCGACAATGTATTTTCCGCGGAATTCGAGAAGGACGACGAATCAAATGACCACATCACATTTATCACAGCAGCCAGTAATTTACGGGCAATTTGCTATGGAATTGCACCAGTGGACGCAATGGAAACACGCAAGGTTGCTGGTAAAATTGTCCCGGCGATGATTACCACCACTGCATTTGTTTCCGCCTTGTCGTGTCTAGAGCTGATTAAGGTGACGCAAGGACTACCATTGAATCGGCACCGAAACGCCTTTATTAATCTAGCGCTTCCATTCTTCGCCTTTACTGCTCCCCTTCCTGCCGAAGAATTCGCGGGTGTTAGAGGAGAAACCCACACCTTGTGGGACAAAATTCATATTAAGGAAGGAAAGAAGGCAGCCAAATCGGGAGGGCTGACGCTCAAAAAATTCCTCCGACGAATTCAGAAGAAAGCCTATGCAGACGACCCCGATGCTGTGCAAGTATCGAACATTTCCATCGGCCCGATAATGGTATATGCAAATTTCTTACACGAAGACGATGAAGAGTTACTCAGCACGAGTATATGGGATGTCATTGAGAATGCAGTGCAATCTGGAGAGGAGTTCGATGAAGAATTTTCCAGAGACGGGCCAACCAAAAACGACGACGACGATGCCAAACCCTCGTTTTCTGTCTCCTCGGTGCCTTATATCGACCTTGTTGTATCGGTCGAAGACACTGAGACATTTGAAGAAGTTGAACTTCCTCAGGTTCGGCTATTCCGATCAAAATAAACATGCTAGTAATAGAAATAGATTTTTTCCATCTTTTTAATTTCAAAATACAGCAGCACATGGTGTCAATATAGGCAAGCCAAACAACCATATGTTTGTCAATTTTCATCCTTTTCTCCTCCTTCTTCATTCAAGCTGACCCTATATGAGACTGTTTTGAACGTGGATCAATATCGTTTAAATGGAGAATATGGTTCAAGTAGCGATTTGGGTCGAGAGTAGTGCCTGAAGTTCATTTTGAGAAATTGTTGATGGTGTCTGTGACGAAATTGGTGATATCTCGGTCAACTTTCAGTCTTTCTCACTCCTTTCTTTTCAGATTGTCCTTTCGTAAGTATGCAATGGGAGTGGATTACGTTCATTAATGTGGTAACAGTTGTTCAATCACCGAATTGGGTCGAGAGTAGTGACTACAGTCTATTTTGAGAAATTGTTGATTTTTTTACACGAAATAATGGTGATAGGTGTGTCAATTTTCGAGATTTCTCACTTCTTTTTCTTTCGCACTGGCTTTCTACAAGTAGGCAATGATAATTGATGAATATCGTTTGTGTGGAGATCGTAATTGAACCAACGAATTGAGTCTAGCGTTTTTGCTCATTTCCATTTTGAAAAATTGTTCGTTTTTCACGAAAATGACCACAGGTCTGTCAGTTTTCAATCTTTCTCACTCACTATTCTTTCAAGTTGGCCTCCTGTTAGTAAAATATGAGTGTGGATCAATATCAAAGGGGACAATTTATTCATTTGTATGATTATTTACTAAAATGTAGAGATGGTCCGTAGTTTTTTCTTCTAGTTCGCTATTCCTGTTATGCGAATAATTTATGAACGCAAATAATTCAGTCGCTGATGGGAACGACCATACCAGCATGACAGCACCGCTTCCCGTCTGCTCAGCGAAGTTAAGCATGCTCGGGCTCGGTTAGTACTACGGTGGGGGACCACGTTGGAATCCCGAGTGTTGTTCTCTTTTTCCTTTTTTTGCGCGCACTTTCATCATTCACGATGAGACTCGTACCTCGAACTTGATATTATTTCAAAACTGACGACATCACTGCCATGATCTTGACGTGAAAGGATACTTTTTGGGAGTTTCGATTCTATCATAATCTCATAAAACCCTTATTTATCATCGTTGTCGTTTGAACTTCTATCCAACCATCTCAAAACATCCGATTCGTTCATTTCCTCAAGCAACGAAACCTTCAACGCCTAGCGTAAAGGAGCAATTGGGTATCGATAATGGTTGGAAAAGTAAACGAAGCATTGAGCAAATTATGGTGGGACAATTGACTGATCGCGTTTCTGCCGAGGAGTGTCGACATCGCTCACCAGCCTACTTACCTGAAGGTCCATTGTAGGCCCACCCTCGGAAGTTACAGAATTGACCAACTTTTCTGCGACCGACTTCAAGATCTTTTTCTGTCTGATCTCAGTTTCGATGTCTTTGTCTTCGCCACAGAGAGGCACTTCTGCCAGCTTGTCTTTGAGTGAACTTTCGATGGCACGGGCCTTTAAAAAATCATTTCAGAGAGAAGGAAAAGATTGAAAATGAGACAAACGAAATCGCAAGATGAGTTCTTCGAATAAAGCCGCATTGCTCACCTCTTCCACAACATCGGAGGGCCAACCGCAGGAGACTGCCATGTCGACTCCATAATTCGACGTTGCATCACAAGGGCCTCTCCCTATCTTATGGCTGTAACAGATTTTTCCCCTCGCCGTCGTCAGAGATCGAAGCCTTCATGTGTTGGTTCTGCACCGAGGGATAAGTCTTGCTCATTTGACACAACTGTGGGTAGTGAGTTACAAAGTAAGTCATCGCTCCCTTGGCCAAGAGATTTCTCGGCTACGGCCCACGCTATGGCGACACCATCTTCGTTGCTGGTTGCCCTCCCTAGTTCATCCAAGAGAATCAGTGAGCGCGATGTTGCGTTCTTGCAGATGAATGCGGTTTCTTTCATTTCCAGCATGAATGAAGATATATTATGTTCTGAAACAACAACAAAAATAGCGGAAGGAATATTGAAGGTTAGAAAAACGTGTCAAGGTAGATGTTTTCGAATGAAAGTCGATACGTCAAAATTTACCTTGATCATCGGCCGTCATCATTCTAGGCACAAAGACGGTTGGTCAACTGTAATGAGTCAGAAATGGTTTGGAACGTGAGAATAATTACTGAGCTGATTTACGAACGAAATCGGAGAATCAAACACCCAAAGTCACGACAGAAGTGAATGCTCACCGGAATTAGAGCCTGTTCTGCCGGCACATAGCTACCACAATGCGCCAAGAGAACAATCATGGCAATCTGCTTCAGATACGTGCTCTTTCCGCTTCCATTGATTCCCGAAATTACGGTGAGATTCTTCGACAAGCTTGCGTATGTATCATTCGCAATCCATTGCCCTGGACCACCGTCGGAGGGAAAGCTGTCATCACCTGTTTCAATGGCATATCGTCCGTTGCAGATGGCGATCGCATAGGTATTCTGAAGGTTGGAATCATCAAAATCATTGCTTTGGATGATATCATCGTTTTGGGTGTCTGCAGCGGCTTCCATGTCCCCGTTTGTGAGGGTAGGTCGTGTCCAGGGAAGCTTACTCAACGTAACCTTATCGGCGAACGAATGGCAAAGATCCAGTAGAGCAATTGCATCCGAAAGACGGGCGAGTGCATCGTATTTGGATCGTGCTATCTCCAAGACTTCTTGGATCTTGCAGTGGGTCTGCAGCAACAGGTCTTGGATGTTATCAAGCGTCCGTATGTTGAGCGATTGGACTTCCTCGGTGGTGCAAAAAATAAACCTCCCCGATCTTGAAGGTTGGATGAATTCGTTTGGAAGGTTTGATGCCATCTCCTGGGGTAGTGACAAATAGTACCCCTTCGCAGTTGAATATTTGACGGCAACGTGGGAAATTCCGTGCACCTCGGCATATTCATCGGCTTTTTTGTAAATGTCGTCGACGTTGCTAAGGAAAGCCTGCCAATGCGGTTAGAGAGAAAACGAATGAAGATTTTGCAGTCAAGTTGTGACGAAACTTACCTTTCGAAGAATATCCATAATTCCGTTATCATTCGAACTCTTGAGGGCGAAGCATTCTTGATGTTTCATCGCGTTAGCATTCCTGTTATAGGTTGTGCTTTTCGTGAATGCCTCGTCGATGATTTCTCGAATCTCGTTGAGCTCAGGCTGAGTCAGCGCAAAGATAATGGCCCGTAACAACTGATTTTGGGTTGAAGCGGAACTTTGCAATGATTCAAAAGAGGAGCCTCTGTGTCCCTTGCCAACTCCCAAACCCATGAGCAAACTCGATTTTGCAGTGGCAATCGTTGCCTCGTCTCTAGCTTCGTGATCCGTTGGGCATTCGGCAGAAGCTTCTCTATGGTCTTTTCGTTGTGCAGCTTTGTCTTTGCCTTCGATTCTATCAAGATGATTTTTCAGGATGGCTGCCAGGACGGGAATGTGAGCCAGTGTGGTCTTGATACAAATCAAGGCAGAAATTCCTTTGCTGGCGGCGCGTTCGTTTGCAGAGATTGCCTTGCCACTTACGGGAGCCGAAGATCGACGAGATCGTTTCGTTACCGAACGGGCCGCATGGCTGCTGTTATCCATGTTATTGGAGACAGAATGATCACGATTGGTAGAAAGTCCAAGTTCTTGTCGACGTTGTTCAAGTTCTTGTCTTCGTTGCTGATGCTGCTGTCGCGAAAGGTTTTGCATCATGGGGGGAATGACGACAATATTCGTGAGCATGTTGTCCAAACTCGAAAGATTTTGCAACTGCTGGAGCGTGGTGTAAAAGAGTTCCTCGTCTTGCAAAAAGACATCCACCAGATCCAAGCGTGCAGTGATGGTGTCCATTCTGAATAAAGTTTGGAATATACAAATGAAAATGAACGTGAGAAAAACAATGAATGGCATTTTTTTCATCATGACGAATGTCTGTCTATTTTTTGCGTACCTGCAAGGTGGAGCCATGAGGGTTGTCCGCAACAATCGATGTCCTACACCGGTTTTGGTACAATCGATGGTGGAAATCAGTGATTCCTTGCGCGAAGATTTGCTATCGCTGTTGCTGTTGTTGGTCAACAATTCAAGTTGGAGGATAGTCGATCGATCGATTTCCATCTTGTTGTGGTTGTGCCCACCGGTGTGAACTCTCACGTCTAGAGAGTGTCTGGCAAAAGCCACAGCACCCAGTGTGACCTGTGCGTAATGGAGAACCGCATGTGCGCTCGACAAGAGGATATATTCGTCTACCAGCGTCGAATCGTACGTGTCCTGCCTGGCTACTTTTCTCAAGAGTTCGGCTCCCTTGGTTTGGTCGAAGCAGGATCGAGAAATGAATTTGACAACGGCTTCCTCGTCGTCGCAAGAATCCGCATTTGACGACTTTCCGCTTGCTTTCACCGTCGCATTGGATCTGTCGGTGCTTGCTTCGCGTTCCATTTCCTCCTTTCGTTTCTGTCTTTTCAATCTCTGGACATCGAAATGCCCAATGACCTTTTTCGCAAGGGGAGAGTGGTATCGTCCCTCGTTGAGCAATACTTCGTTAGGGCACAAAACGGAAAGACACGCGATAGTTTCGGAGTAACTTTGCCCGTTGCTTTGCTTTGTCACGGTAAGAAGGAATGGTGCCGATAGATCCAGCGATACGACACATGTTTCACGAGCCAAATTTTCTCCAATGGCACACAAGATATGCGGAGACGTGGAGGCTGTTTGTGGTGTTGGTGAATGACCATGGCTACGGCGACTGCCCCTAGTGCTTCCAGCACGGGCGATTCCGAGATCAAGGCTGTTGCTGCTACTGCGATTGAGACGATTCCGATCAAATCCGCTATTTGATTTCCTCAAAGCTGGTCTCGAAGATACCGATCGATTCGATCGAAATGAAGCACCGCCAGAGAAGCTATTGCTTTGTTGCTGGCTTACGATTCCGATGCGCTGGCGTTTGGAAGAATGAACGCTGCCATTGTTGTTGCTTCTCGGAAAAGGATTCCTCTGCGTATTCGTGTTGGGTGTGTCCATGACGAAGGCAGTTGGAACAGTTTCGCAATTCAATACGACGACGAAAAAGATGATGTTGCGAAAGATTGAGAAGAAAGAAGTTGTTGTTGCGTATACATTCTTGTTGTCACTTCGATGGTGGTCAAAAAGACTGCTGCGATGGCCTTCGTTCGAAATTCAAAATCGACTGCTTCTCATTTTTCATTCGTGTGGTGAGGATTGGAAACTTTGAACTTGATGCCGACAAATGTTACATTCACGACTATACGACTAGTTTACACACTACGATACTATGTTATTTTCCGTACGAAAGGTAGTGTAATACTAGTATCAATAATGCTATTAAAAGTCCTCTGACGTCTCTAGCAACATAACCAGATATTAGGAAATTCAAGAACAAAAGTCAGCAGGATGAGGAACACAACATCGAGAAGAAGAACAACTGGAGGAAGAAGTGACGAATGGAAGCGAGACGTCGTTCTTGTTATAGTCGTCTTTGATCTACGATTGGCTCCTCTAGAATTTCCTACTGTGACAAGTTCGTCTCCATCCAGATTAATTACTTTGAGTTATTCCAATAGCCTAGTTGATGATCAAACTTGCAAGATCAACCCAATTTGAAGTTGATTCACTTTTTTTGTTCTTGGGAATACGCGTATGAACGCAGGGACTACACTCGACGAGACCTAAAGCTGGTCTCCTCTACGGTTTTCCGATGTATGGTTTTCCATAATGCCCAGGTTTGAACCAGATGGCCTTCGTCAAGACCCAACCAGATCGTATTCTCATCTTTTTGTGTTTCAGGCATTTGTAGTCGCTACGTGACTCATCGACACTAATTCATCTAATTCGCACAATTGATCCTTTCAAGACGCACGTTCTTTTTTTCACAACGTCACTTATGGCACTCCGCCACTGGAACTATTCCTTTTTAACTAAGCTGACACGTTTCACATCAACTTGAAGTATCAGTACCGGAAACATTGTCTGTGTTGATATTTTGATGAAATTCTCTTTCTGCATACCTTTTCTTGTAGGTTCAATAAAATTAATATAGCCCTGCATGCGCTAAGTAGTTTTCTAAGGAACCCTTTCTCATTGTTGATTGTACTTCAAGAATTCCATCAACCAACGATTAATATGTATACATCAATTCAATGAGATCTTAAATGTATATAGTTGAAGTAAGATCCCCATCACGTAACTGATTTATCGAACGGTGTTCCTTTTAGAATTATTGGCATGAAGCTGCTGTTTCTGTTCACTAGTTCTTATTAGAGTGTTGCATGGTCCCTTCCATGCCGATTTCGAGACATTTTGTTCGTGCTTTTTTTTGTACGGTACTGACGGGTAGACAAGCGGCGCTTCAATCAAATAATGCTAGACCAGTGCCTGTGGATACTCCTCCTAATATTCTCGGTTGCCTCTAAAATCCTTGTACTCATCTTTCTTCGTGTCCCGTACGTTCGCAAGACAAAAAATAAGTGCCGCTTTCGCAATACGGTATTGTACCATCTGCCGTCTCAAGAAGAATATAGATAGCCTTCACATATTCTCCTCGCGTCCACTTTACTCCTGGGATCAAAGAGAACATCGATCATCTATTGACTCATAAAGTAAAACAAGACTGGTGCTTCAATAAGAAGAACCTATCGTAGTTTCACTTTCACAGTCTTTGATTTAGTCGATACCGGATTGAGAAGAAGATCACAAACCATACCTTACAACATCGAAACCTTAAAAGCACAAACCAATCGATATTGTATTGCAGCAAGCTCTCTGACCGCCTATCCATCCTCTTATGATGCGCGAAGATATGATCTCGCCTAATGTCGCCGTAGGAACACCGAGAACGTCCGCAGCGGCCACCTTGAACTTAATGGCTCGGAAACGAAACCGTACTCCTTCAGATTCTCACAACGGCCTACCAAGGATCGATAGTGGGGTCTTTGAATTGAGTGACGAACTGGTAGTTCCCAAGGGAACGACTGTTTCAAATCAGGTTGGCACATGTGGTGGGCACATAGTGATCCCATCTCCACCGCAACCTGTGGGAGTTTTGGGGGTAGATTCCAACAAGCGCATCAATCTCTGGAACGAAGCCGCTGATCGGGTCACCGGGGCATTGTCCTCCAAGATCGGCGAAGACTACACCGAACAACAGTATGCCTCTGATGACGAAAGTATGGAAGATCCTGAGAAAACAAGAAAAGCCTTTGGAATGTCGTTTGAGGATCTCTTTCCTCCTGATATTTTTGAAATTTCAACAGGAACACCACAAGATACACCCATCACTATGTTGGATGTCCTCGAAAAGGTTCTAGCGACAGGCGAACCCTCCATGGCAGTTCCAGTGATTTCGAGAGCTGGAAGGAAACGCGGGCGTGACGAGATGACCAACAGTTTCTCGGTCGATTTCTTGCCCCAGTTCAAATCTTGCCCCATGTTTGTGTCTTCCACAAATGTCTCGGGTGTCATCCTTGTATGCAAGGCTGAAACGATGACGATGATTCGCTATCGAGACGACAACGGTTTCAGCAACCTCATCGACATGGCTCGCTCCTTGACAATGGACAAACCCAGGTCTCTCTCGGCTGGAAGTTCGGGAACCTGTCCCACTGAAAACGAGACGGAAACCGAAACAGTAACAGAAACCACCGACATTCTCGATAAGGAGATTGAAACCGAGATTGAAAATGAGATTGATGATATTGGCAATTCCTTTCACACTTGCATGATCGACAGTTCCTTCCGGACTAACTTTGTTGACAACTCCTTTCGAACCTGTCAGATCGATGTATCTGGGAATACCGTTAAAAAGTCCAACAGAAGATTGGAAGCTCTGGAAGCCTTTGGAGCTGAAGACGATTCGTCTGACGGGGAGGGAGATGACGATCGCTTTTTCAATCTGCCATCCCCACCACTCCTATCACCAACCCAACGAATCGGGAATCGTATCTGTGTTAATGACGATGGCTACAAGACTCATTTCCAAGAGTTGCGAGCACTGATCGACACTGCAAATGCACCTATCTTTGGAATCGATGCCGACGGGTAAGTTGAAACAAACAATAAACTTGTTCTTTTTCAACTATTTTGGAGACACAATTATTAACACTTGCTTCCCGTTATATTCGTGTTCACTTTTTTATCTTTCGCTATAGATATATCAATGAATGGAACGATAAGACAGCGGAGATCACCGGATATAGCAAACAAGAAGCCCTGGGTAGATTGTTGGTGGAGACCTTCATTGAACCAGAAATTCGTGATTCGTTCTTGGCAATTCTCTTAAGTTCCGTACAGCACGGGGAAGGAACTTCCAACTGCGAGCTTGAGTTCACAACGAAATTCAACCAGATTCGCCACCTGCTGTTGAGTACCACTCCCAGATTCGATATGAATAACAATGTGGTGGGCGTTGTTCTCATCGCCCAAGATGTGACAGACACCGTCGAGCGCGACCGAGCTGTTGCCAGCATGGTTCTCGAACTTCAGCAACTCCTAGAGAATGCAAACGTTCCTGTGTTTGGTGTTGACGGCGAAGGAAATGTGAACGAATGGAACACACGAATGTCCGCCATCACGGGGGTTGAAAAGACCGAAGCCTTGGGCATTCCCTTTGTGCAGAACTTCATCGCCCCAGCCATGAAATCAAAGGTCAGTGAGATTCTTGCGCAGGCCTACAACGGAAACGAAACCTCCAACTATGAGGTGGAGGTCACCTCCAAAACCGGTGAGCCAATCTTTCTTCTGGCGAATGCCACTACTCGACGGGATCTCGAGTCGAACGTGATTGGCGTCTTGGGTATTGCCCAAGACTTGACCGAAGACCGAAAACACACCAAGGCGCTCCGTGAACTTGAAACCGTACGAGCTTCGCAGGAGGCTAAGGTGGAAACTGAGCGCAACATGACTGCCTACTTCGCCCACGAGCTGCGAAATCCCCTCGGCGCTATTGACTCGGCGTTGCAAGCTATGCCCGATGAGCTTCCGGAAAATGCCAAGAGCCTTGTAACAGGCATGCAGCTTTGCACGAAGTTTATGTCTTCTATCATGAACAACCTATTGGACGTCCGAAAAATGGAAGAGGGTTTGATTCGTTTGGCAGCAGCGCCTGTCTCAATTCGCCAAATAATGCACAATGTGCACGAGATGCTTTCGCCAAGTGTCAAGGCCGAAGTCGAGTTCCGAAAACTAATCAATGTCAAGGGGAACGAATGGGTTCTAGGAGATGCCCATCGAATTGAGCAGGTGTTGACAAACGTTATCTCCAACGCCATCAAGTACACCGTCTCTGGGCATATCCAAATGTCGATCGAATGGGAATTGAACTACGTTAAGTTCGTGTGTGAGGATACCGGGCCTGGAATTCCAAAGAACGAACAGGCCAAGCTCTTCCAGAGATTTGTTCAGCGAGGTGGTGCTCCCGGGACGGGACTCGGGCTTGCCATCGCCAAACACATTGTCGATATGACGGGTGGATCCATCCAATTTGTATCCGACCCAGCCGTCCAAGCCGGGACAACCTGCATCGTTAAAATGGCCCTCCCCCCCTGCAAGGCACCCCAATCTTCCGCCGTGTCACAAAAGCCGGAAAAGATTATGGATCCAATTTCTGTCCTCGTCATTGACGATATCAAGATGAACAGAACCATGGTCAAGAGGAGAATCCTCAAGGGCATTGCCCCAAACGCTAAGATCAAGGAGGCTGCCACGGGAGAGGAAGCCCTGCAAATATGCGGAACAGACACTTTTGACGTCATGATCGTCGACCAGTACATGGAGGGAGCTGGTGGGGTCATGGTTGGAACAGACGTCGTCTTTGCCATGCGAAGAATGCGAATCGATTCTGTTCTTATTGGATGCTCCGGAAACGACATTGGAACACAATTCTTTGATGCTGGTGCCGACATGGTGTGGCAAAAGCCAATGCCCTCCAACGACCAGATCATTCGGGATTTGCGAACTTCCCTGGACAAGCGGGGATTCGCACTTTCGTGTACGGGAACACAAAAGTAAAAAAGATAAAACTACAACTAGAGGCTTGAATAAGAAGACGAAAAAGTCGCAAACCATTGCTATAGAGTACGAGACAGCCACTACTACTAGAAATAACTTAAAAACCCTACAATAAAACAAAAAGCTATAAAGAATTTAAAAATTCAAAACGAAAAACACGTTAAAAAGTATGCAATAGAGGTATATTCCCAAAATATGTCAATAACTTGGCAAATTGTGTTCCTTCTTGTGATCAATCGTTACTTATCTCTAATTATTCGCTCTTGGAACCAAGTATCGATTGAATCGAAGAGAAGAGATCGGACACAACAGTCGTCCAGCTGTCATTTCTTTGATAAGGCGTCGGTGAAGATCCATTGCGGAGGTTGGCTTCAACTTCCGAAAGGTCAATGCACCATCGAACGTTATATCGGTGTTTCCCATCGCTGGTCATACCCGTATTGTATTTCCCGTGTCGATAGATGTATGCCATTGACGAGGCGGGTGCTAGAACGTGCAGGTGCAGGTGATCGACGCTGTTGAAGGGCGGAATGTGGAAACACAAGCGGTAGTCACCTCGTTCATAGGCTTCTGGCTGGTGATTCCTGACGAGATCATGGGCAGCCTCGGACATTTTTTGCAACAGCGACATCGATTTTTGGTTTTCACTATCGCTGTCATTGAGCTCCAACACTGAGGGTATCAGCGCTTTGGAAATCACTAGCGCGTGAAAGGGTGCCCTCGGTCGAATATCCTCAAAGGCAATAACTTCTTCCCGTTCGAGAAGAAACTTGGTTGGAAGTTCTCCCCTCAAGATGCTTCCAAATACCGTCGGATTCGATTTGTAGCCATATGTTGCGAAATCAGAAGGATTGGTGATTTATAATATATCATTTTCGGGTGTTTTTGTTCGTTTTGCGATTGCCTCAGTGTTGGAGATTCTTCATCGGTCGGAATCGCCTCTTGGGATTTCCCTTGGACTTCCTCGTCCCCCTTTTGTGCTGTCATTGCGGAATTTGATTCTACGTTGCTGTTGATTACTCTTTTCTGCGGCTTGTTCGTGACAAAACCATTCACGCCAGAGAAGGAATCTCCTCCCTCGTGAAGGATTGGAAAGACAAACAGGAACAAAAAACTCCCGACGCCAATGCTTGCCCCAACAATAATCCAAGAAAAACGATAGCCAGCGGTCCTTGCTCTCTTTCGATGTTTACGATTATTGGTCTTGTTGCCGAAAGTGCTTCTGATGGTTCTATTACGTCGCATACAGTCAAATTATTGTCCCAAGCAGGAAGTTATCTGGGAGAGAACGTCTTGAGATGCTACGTTGTGTTGATCCATTGACGATGTTGCTTTCGAAATAATAATTATTATTATTTTCGAAATTTTCGAAATTCGTGTGCTCGTAGAGAAACAGGTTCATACGAACTCGTTTCGAGTTCATACGAACCCTGTTTTTTTTCCAAAAACAGAGTTCGATTAAACTCAAGAGTTTAATCGAACTAATCCTCAAGCACATACACTTTAACGGCTGTTTGATTAGCTCGATTAAACTGAAATTATGTCAGTCGAACTAATCAAACAGCCGTTAAATTGTATGTGCTTGAGGATTAGTTCGATTAAACTCAAAAAACAGGGTTCGTATGAACTCGAAACGAGTTCGTATGAACCTGTTTCTCTACGAGCACACGAATGATCTGCGAGCGGACGGAGCTTGGACGAAGAACAATTCCAACAAAAATCAAAATGCAAGATGTAATTGTGCTTTACATACGACTAGAGGAATGATACTTTGATGACGAATAACAGCTAAGCCTCATCGATACTATTGAAGAATTATAATACAGAATACAAAATTAAGATTAGAACTAGCAGCTACAAGCCAACTAGTTCACTACATATAGCTTTGACCCACCGACGATCAGTCGATGGCAAGCAAATAGTTCATGTACCACCTGTATCCAAAGGCACTAAAAGGAAGACCTGCGTTCAGCCCTAAGTTCGTTGTTGTTCTCATTGTTGTTGGTACTTTCTTCGGAAGCGCGGTCGAGAACCTCCGTCTTGCAGAGAGGACAGCATCCCTGTCGATCTTGCAACCAAGGTAGAATGCAATCGGTGTGAAAGGCATGGCCACAGCGGGGAAGCAATCGAATGGTTTCTCCCACCTCAAACTCGTCAATGCAGATGGAACACGTCGTACAGGTCGTGGTTGTGAAACTTTGCAGGCGTCTCTGTGTCCGAAAGGACAGGGGTGCAATTTCGGATTCGCGCAAACACTGCTGTGATGACTGCTCTTGTGGCAGTGGTGACACAGGTCGAGGTGGTTGCTGCGGAGATGTCACCGAATGAGATGTTCGCTGCACGAGCGGCGACACTGGTGTAGAAGATGTTGCTGTTGTTGGTGAAAGTGTTGGCAAAGGGGTTGGAGGCGGTGATACTAGTGTGGGCTGCTGTAGATCTTGCGGATCTGGTTCCTCTTGCTCTTCCGGGCGCTCCTCGTCGGGTGGTACTTCTTCTGTTTGTACAATGGCGCGAGGTGAAAGAGGGTTGGTAGTCTGGCTGACACTGGTTGATGTGACCCGTGGAGGGCTAGTTGGGAGCTCCAAACGAACCGACGGTTCGTTTTCGAAAGACGCTTCCGACCCTATCGAAGCGTCTCGTTCCATCTCTTCCCCATCCGTGGATTCTCTGGTGTCGCCCGGTGTACCAATGATTTCCGTGCTGCCGTCACCCTGATTGTTGTCATCAATGTCGTCGGCTTCGTTGTACAAATGGTTGCTGCTGTTTTCAAGTGATTCATCCGACTCTTCAATCGTTTTCGTGTCGTTTATTTTCTCGTCGTGGTGAATTGGTTTGGTATAGCGGATTTCCGGTAGGCTCATGATCTGCTGTACAGTGAGTCGATCAGGAGGGCTGGGCGCCTCATTGGTTTCGAGAGGTCCACCATACCAGTTGTCCATCGGGGGAATGTATTGCAAGCCAACCACCCGATTCGAATCGCCATCTTCGCTGCGACGGAGACGAATTCGTCCACCACCCGCCCACCACTGATGGATCAGCCGAAGGCACGGCGAGGCGATCAGCAAGCCAAACAGAACGAATTTGAATATCGTAAACGGCGTCCTATCCTGGTAGGATTTAGAAGGCTGTCTGGCATCCTTGGGTACATACCGACTGGGAAAAGGAGTTGGGTCGGGCACAAATGCCGGGGTGGGATATGTCGGAGGGGTTGTATATGTCGGAGAACTGTAACAGGATGGCGATTCTCCAGAGCTTTTTGTCGGGTTCAAAAACATTATCTATCCGTCAATCCGACAATCAGCAGAGAAAGAAATAGGAGATATTTTTATGGTTAGCAACAACAACAACAACAACAACAACAACAACAACAACAACAACAACAACAACAACAACAACAACAACAACAACAACAACAACAACAACAACAACAACAACAACAACAACAACAACAACAACAAAACGGTAATCATGCCACGAAACATAGGCATCATGAACAACACCAAACACTCAGGCACCACGTACCATGTCCCAATTTTGGTTTCCTTCCATTAAAAATACTGGTGTTTTGTCAGAGTTTTCGAGACCGTCAATTCCTAGGTTTATGGTATACGCATCGAACTGGGACATTGACAAAAATACCATCGAATCGTTGTCGTATAATTCCTGTTTTTGTCGTGCACGTTTGTCCGAATCGAATGCTTCCAAAAAGGGGTCGTAGGCCGCCGATAAGCTTCGTATTAAAAGCGCATCTCCTTCCACCTCGGTCGTTTCGGATGTTCCGTCTGATTTCGTCGGAGATTGTGTCGTCGGCCACTGTGTCGTCGGATATGCCTCGGGCATGTTTGATGGTTCCATGGTCACCCCTGACTTTGTCGGATATTGCGTAGATGTTGTTTTAGATGGCTGTTGGGTAGTCGGAGATTGCGTCGATGGCTTTTGGGTGGTTGGGTATCCGGTTGGGGAACTAGTGGTAGTTGGGCTTTCGCTAGTGGATGGTTCCATAGACATTGATGGCTTGCCCGTCGGCGCTGTGGAAACCGATGGGCTTGTCGACAGCGAGGGCTCCCCCGACGGCCCACCCGTTGTCGGGGGAGACGACATTGTAGGGTAATACGTCGGATAGAACGTCGGAAAATCCGTAGTGTATGGAATCTTTGTAGGCTTGGAGGTTGGCGGCATTGTCGCATCCAGGTTCAGTTCCGGAAGTGATGTGCTGGGAGTCTCCGATGACGAATAAAAGATGACGAATTTCAGTTCGTTTGTCACGTATTTTTGCAGATTTAAGGCGTTGGACGCCTTTGTGAGAAGGTCACATCCTCCTTCATTCATGTCAACCATTACCGCAATGTCGCCCGGGGGAAATTGACTCGATTCATAGTTGTAGCCTTCGTAGCTTGGCATGCTGCAGAGACCGTTCAAGAAGCCCGGAAGAACCGTCAGGTAGGAATAGGAAGAATCCACGTCCTCTCTTAGCGACTTTCCAAAGTTCTGGAGGCCAACCGTTCCAGTATGAAGTCTCGGGATAGTTATAATCGCCGTACACAATGTGGATGAGTGATACGGCCGAGCATCTACCGCTTGAAGGGAAAAGAGATTGTTGTCGCATATAAGATGAACCGCAAACGCGAACCACATCACGCATAGAATAAAGTGCGAGGAAAGCATTTCTGTGGTATCCCAAAGTCCTCGTATCCTCTTCGAAGTGCTGGTAGATTGAACCTTTCGTTTTCGCTTCGATCGTATTAGGAATGAATTGGAATTCAATCTTGGTTTCCTTTCTTTCTTATCTTCAATCGACATCAACATCGAAAATGAATTCGAATTCGACTTCGTCCATTCCCCCTGAGTCATTTTATCTTGTGATGTCAAAACAACTGATGTTGGTAGCGGGAGAAGCAAACCCATGTTTTATGGAAAGAAAATGTCTCCAGGAAACTAATGATTATATCAGTTTCGCTCTCTCTGTGACGCTTGTTCGAAAACGTTTCCAACTGTCGCTATTCGAATCCACAAACAATAACAATAATTCTCTTATAACATTCGAAGATCCAAAGCGAGGACGAGAATTGAATGTTCAAACGAGGAGTCACTCTCTGTTTGGATGGCTGGTTTTATTGTTCTCTTTTGTGTCGTGATTCAAAACAAACTTAAGCGCTAAAAGAGTTGTTCTCATTTTTGCGTGATGTCGTCTTGAAGGTCGTCGATGAGTTGAAGGAATCGAAACTTAAATTCCTCTTTTTGGGTTCCGCGAATCACGCTACAAGTATTGTACTATCAACTCGTAGAATTGTTGGTATTTCTATCATCTTCGTATCTGCCTGCCTCCACTCATCGAGAAAAAAGAGGAATGAAACTTAACAGCATCGAAATGAATCATGCCAACACGTGCCGCTGTTTCCTAGCGAATGGTGTCAACGGAATTCACTAAGTATTTGCGTTGAGAGAATACGCCCGGTCGCCCAAAAACATAAGAGTCATCGATGATGTTTTTCCGCGAATAAAAACGCGAATACATTCACGCATCAGATATTAATCGAATGAATCGATGTTTGTATTGAGTCAGTCAGTCGTGTTGATCAATCCAAACAGGATCTAAAGCAGCGCGTGAATGACCCACAAGAGACCGGAGTGATGCAGATATCTATGTCAAAGGATGACCCAAAAATCAGGAAAGACGTATCCGTTGCATTCAGAATTTCTTTTGACTTCCATCAGAGGCGAACTTCCTATTCCCTCGCTCACCAAGTATTCACATCATTCTCGAAAGAAACTTCCCATATATGTTCACTATATATTAGACAATTGGCATTCCATCTTCCTCTTTTATACTTGAACATCGACTCGCTTCCTCAAGTCGACATTACAACAGTGACCAACACAAAACAGAACACTACTTTCAAAGAATATTTACCACCACCATGTCCGATACCGAACCCACACCAGCAGACAATGAACCAGAATGGAAACATTCGGGCCACGAAAACGACTTCAAGGCCATGTACGGGGACAACGAACGAAACATGGTTGGCTACGGTGCAACTCCGGTGACACCCCGCTGGCCGCGCTCGGCGAAGGTCGCCCTGAATTTCGTCATCAATTACGAAGAGGGAGGAGAGATGTGCACCCTGCACGGTGACGGAGCCAGCGAAAACCTCCTGTCGGATCTAGGGCCTGGCGCCAAGCCGTACCGTAAGTGGAAACGATTCAATGATTAATGCAAGAGATAACGAAGTTTACGGATTGCTCCCAATCATTCAAAAAGAACATGCAAAGTCATTCCAAGTGTGATTGGCTCCCCTCTCTTCTTGTTTCTCACCAGTATGATTCTATTTCTCCAATTTTTCTATTTAATTTCTTAACACCCTATTTTTGTTGCCAATCTGTAACTGTGTCAAATTTTAATTCCGAATTCATCTTACAAAATCCGTCGATCGAACAATGATAACCAAACTACAATTCATGACAAAACAACATCAAACAATTCCTATATCCATCAATTCGACGATCGACAACAACAGCCAACAAACGCAATTTGAACATGGAAAGCATGTACGACTACGGAGCTCGGTGTGGCTTTTGGAGACTCCACCGGATCTTCACCTAGCCGCAAGGTTCCTGTCACTGTGTGGGGAGTTGGCATGGCTCTCGAACGCAACATGGAGGTTGTCGGTGCCATCAAACAGCAGCCCGATTGGGAGGTTTCCAGCCACGGATACCGCTGGTGGGACTATATGGACGTCCCCGAGGAGGTCGAAAAAGAGCACATCGATCGTGCCGTGAAAATCCACAAGAGGCTCTTTGGAAAACACCCCGCTGGTTTGTACCAGGGCAAGCCCAGCATGAACACTCGGAGGCTGGCCGTGGAAGAGGGAGGATTCTTGTACGATTCGGATGCCTACAACGACGATTTGCCCTACTGGAGTTTTGAATACGGCGAGGAGGGTCAACCGCATCTGGTCATTCCCTACACGCTGGTCGAAAACGACATGCTCTTTACGGCTCCCAACGGCTGGTCGCAGCCCGATGATTTCGTCAAGCACTTGAAACGAACACTGGAGTAAGTTTTTCAGTTGGTTGTTGTATTTTGCTTTTCATTGCGTTCGATTCCATTCATTGTATTGTATTCATTTTGCCTCATTCGGAACTTCTGCGTTCAATTTCTCTTTTTTTCTACAGCTATTTGGTGTTGGAGGGCCGTGCCGGTCCAGCCCAAAATGATGTCGGTTGGCCTCCACTGCCGTCCTGTCCCGTCCAGCCTAGAGCATCGGCGATTGCGGAATTCGTCGACTACGCCAAGTCGTACGGACGAGAGGTTTGGATTACTACCCGCGAATCCATCGCCAACCACTGGTACGAAAACCACCTTCCGCGAGGTTGCGGAAGCCCCATTCTTTCGGCAGGTCCCAGCATTTCAGGCCCCAAAACACCATCTCGAACCAGAAGTGGCGACAGCATCGAACAGGCCAAGTCGTCATCTCTCGCCGTCATCCAAGTTTGCCTTTTTAGGCAATATCAAGGCGTCGCGAAGCTCGGAGGAATACAAACAATCTCTCAAGGCGCAGAATAAAGCAGAAGCCGAGGATGTAGAACCAGAGGAAGAACCTGACGTCATCTAATCCATGCGCAAGCGAAGGCATACTATTTCGGGGAATGGAGCTATTTTTGTCTGTTTGCGTTTGTATGTGTCGCAGCTTACGATTTTTACTCGGCATGTCACAGCGCTTTGAAGAACTTTTGCCCGTTGGAAAATCTAAAAATGTAAACGATTCGAAATTATTTTACAACGCTGAGCAATTTCTATAAGCTGAACAATTGCAATTATTCGATTATTTACTGTACGCAATGTATTGCTATGACTAAAATTAAAATAGGTAGAGTAGATTCGGGATGGATGTTACAAAATTGTCATTATAAATTACAGGGAGATTGTATTGTCAATCTCCGAATTATTAAACATTGTCGAGCTTTTTACACTGATCTATATCTCAGAAAGCCCTCTCTTGAGCTTTGGAGTTTTATTTGTTCGGCGATGGATCTGCTTCGTTTGAAAAGCTTCCTTCGTTCCGGTGAAGAGTTACCTACTTCTGTGACTCAGTGTTCGTTGTGACGAAGAGATGAAGCTACTTCTTGTTAGCGTATTGCTGATGCGTGGTGTTCGTTGTGGTGACCAGGAGACCCTTCCCGACATTCGTCTTGAGAAGTTTTTGGGTGAAAGAGATCGGGATCGAGTTAATGATGGTCGTGTATTATTCTCGCTTCCCTCTTGGGTTCTTGGCGTGCTTGGCCAGGAAAGTCGTTGTCGAAGAGTAATTCTCTCATCGTCTTCGCGGTCGAATTCATATTCATCATGATCGCCCATTACTTCGATAATAAGGTACTCTGTTGCCGAGTAGGATGACTGCGCTTTTCCAAACCCGTGAGTTTGTAAAAGGCGTCGGCAAAAATTCAATACCGCCACGACGATCGACACGGCATCGACAACGAAAACAAGAATATGGTAGATCAGAAAGGAGATTGGGGAAGCCAAGGTGGCAAGCAATTGCTGTTCCGTATGTTGTTCAATCATCTTTGGTATAGCAAATTGGATGAGTGGATGATGGATTAAGGTGATATACTTTTTATGGAAGTGATGATGGATTGCATTGACACGAAGCAAACGAGGTTTCGAGCGTGAACGTAGGGAATGTTTGGGATTTTTAATCTTGATTCGGAAGCAGGATTGAAACGGCAGCCTAAAAAACAACATAACGCTAGCCTGTGCAGTATATCCGCGATCAAAGGTCGCTCTGTAAACTATGGCATGAAATGTATGAACATAGGTTCGTCCAGATTTTGCTCTAACAACCTCCGTATATAAAAAATGTGATCAGGTATATAAATGATATGAACATATGAACGTATGAACGTGTTTAGCGTGACGGTCGGAGTTCACTAACAAAAAAATCCGAACCCAAGGTATGAACGTATGAACTAGATATTGAGAAAGATGTGTGCCATGTGGTGGGTGACTCACAGCTTACAACAGAGAAATCGAATTTTGTTCAACTCGAAGGTTTTGAAAAATCAAATTGACCGAGGAAAAAATGATGAGCAAGCACACATGACGATGTTCACTATTTCTGCACCTCGACACAACATGTACCAAACACTTTTATACAGCACTAAACGCAGATTCCATTAAGCATCCATGAAACGAGCGGCTAGATCCATACAGCCGTCACTGCGGCGCTGTACTCTTCAAAATAATATAATCGAGAATGCACAACGGCGTTTCGTATCTCATCGGAACATTCGCCATGGCCATTTATTGCCGAGTGTAACGATTAGCGGTAGGGAAAATGGTGTAGCTACAAATTATCTATAACGACGGCAAGCGAAATGCAAGCAGCAAGCGAGAAGAAAAGCAGAGACATCGAGGCGGAAAGGGCAAACGACAACGAGACGGCAGATCTGGTAAAACCTCACAAATAAACGATACGTCTGTGTTTGCGACCATTCACGAGGCACAAGATTCGATGCAAGATCTCCTGGATCGACTTGTTGCGATTGACAGCCGATGATTCCTCCAGAATATCTCCCATTACGGTGCAGAATCTCGCATTAAATAATTTTCATCCCGAAGATTTCAATTTCCATCGCGACGTCGATTACACCTCGTGGAAAGAACGCATCTCCATATTTCGGGAAGCGGGGGAATATTTCGATGTTTTGGTTCGAACGGTGGACGACGGGCTGCTTTCTCCATCAAGGAAACATGGTAAGGACCTTTCACAGCTCGCGGAGTGTCTCCTATATATTTGCAGTCAGCAACATCCAACATCACTTGACGATAAAGATGCCCAAGACAACGCTGAGCCAAGATGCTCTTTCACTCGAAACCGACGAGATCATCGGAGCCATTGAAGCAGTACTGAAAACATTGGAAATCGACTGGAACCTAGACGTTAGCCACCGTCACTATGATCAGGCGATTGCAGCAGCCTGCAATTGCCGGGAATGGGAAGTTGCTTCCGATTTGTTTGAAAAGCAGATTGATCCCAACGCCGGTGGGACAGCCCGTCCAACTCTCTATCGAAAACCCTCTAGGTCTCTATGCAATGGCTCAGCGGTACCAAGCAAGAACATGAAATCTCAAAAACTGAAGACGGGGATGATATGCAACAAGACGAGAATGAATCCATGGTTGCCGAACAAATCATGGATGCCGTCCAGAGGCTGGTCATGGTCTCCCCCCAAGATCGAAGCACGTATGTCTTGGCTGCTGGAAATGCCCTCGGACATTCCGGTTGCTGGAAGGAACTCAATGACTATCGCAAATCTTCCTTCTTGTCTCCGCAATATGGAACAGCCCTGGTGGCAGCCGTTATTCGTGCCTGCATATTGTGCGAAGACTACGATGCTGCCCTTGAGATTCTGGTGGACGAAAACATCTTGTCTCCGTCGTTGTTACCGTTGAGGAAGACACAGGCATCTAATCAGAGTGATGAAAGTGATCTATTTGCAGCGAATGATAATATCAATAACTTGGAAGAGGAATGGCAATGGGGAGGAGCCCGAGATCGCATGGATCCTCTGATCCGCGATTTGGCCATGCAGGTCATCGGAGGGGCCTCGTCAATGCTTTCTAGAGACATCAATAGCCAACAACAAGACCTTGATCGAACCATTCATGATTATTGCGATTCTCGGTTGGCACTGGAGCTCTTTCGACAAAGCTTAGAAGAAAATCTCACGATTAGCCAAGATGCCCTGTTGGGAGTCGTAGAAGCTTGCGAACGCGACAAAGATGGAAAAGGGGCACTCTCTGTGTTGAGAACGATACTTGAGGAGGTAGAGAATTGCAAGGATTCCAAACTTGCTCCCTGGATTGTGACGAGCGAACAATTATCGATTGTGGAACGGGATCAATTGGATGATATCCCAATCGATACGAGGGGCGTAATTCTCCCCAATCTTGGACCTTTGGTGGCATCCGTCATGCGAAATTGCAATAGCACCTCGAATTTCGGGCTTTCGCTCTTTGCCCTCAAAATGTACGAAAACGAATTACTCCAAAATGTTGATCGCCATGACAACAACGATAGTGCTCTATTCCCCGAAGAAGGAATCTCACAAATGCTGAGTCAGGTTAACATGACAAGATCTTCGCAAGAATACGAGGAACTCTTGGTAGCTAGCATGGTTGCTCTTTCGGGTCTCCGGTGTCACAAAAATGCGATGCGCTTGTACTGAAATGTCAGCGGATAGGACGATATTGAGAGCTCTTCAGCATCGCTTGTTTATCAATACGCTATCGCTGAATCGAAAACGACACGGAACTCCAGTTCTAGGAAATCCATGGCTGACTTCTCACAAGTCACATTGATCGACTCACCAAAGCGGGTGGGTTCGTGCGAACTATTCTTCGAGGAAAGAATAATTCAAGCAACGACAAAAATGGAAAAGACTGCTGTTTTGCCGGATCATCAGCGAGAGGGAATCGAAGAAATCCTGGCACATGCCATGAATTCGTGTACAAACGCACACCAACCCCAGCTGTCACTTTACCTTCTTCGTTGGATGGAAGAGAGTGTGATCTCTCAGCGCATGGATACACAATCGTTTTGGGCACAAAGTAATAGAGATACAACGAATGCGATTGATGTTGATAATCTTCGCTATGGAGATTCCGTGACAGCGGAAACGATTCTGGCTCTCCGATGGACAAAAGATCTTACCGGAGCGATTGATATGTTCGAGGGAATCTTGGAGAAACATGGCGAAGACGACTTAATTCAATGGAGAAAGACAATTGTAGCGGGATTGACTGCCATGGTGGCCAACGGAAGAGGAAGCGATGCCGTAAAATTATTTCAAGTTCTCGATGGCAATGCCAGAAGCACGGCATCCTATACCACTATCGGTCGCCATTTGTCCAAAGTAAACGACTGGAAGGAGCTCATTGATTTGTATAGAAACGCAACGCCAGAAGGATATTCTTCGGAAGAACTCAGCCTGTTGGCATTGCTAGCTGTCACCTCCACAAAGGTCGATAATCGACTGCGAGTATTGCGTGCCATTGTAGACGAATGTGCCAATAGTGTTGGCCTTGATTCCAAACAATGGACAATGACCAAGTATTGGCAACTCAAGAGGACGCTTGGATTTTATCACGCACGATTATTGATGTGGTGGAACGACGAAGAGCGTGCTCCCCTCGACGAGGTAAACCTTGCCATTAAGGAATTCCACAGGGAAAAAGCCAACGGAATGCGTCCGAAAAACGACGTTGTACGAGCTATTTTCGCAGGTGCTCAGCAATATGATGTGCTGGGATTGGAGTCGCAGAAAGGATACGATATGGTTCCTCGATCGGAAGATCAGTGGGCAACACTCCTTCAAATGGTATTGCATTCCGTCCAAGAATCGCCCGTTCGATACGATCCCAATTTTGTCGATTCGGTAGTTCAGGCATACAAATCCCTTGGCAAACCCGAGGAATGCCTCGATTATGTCTCGAATGTTCTGGAGGTAGATCGAACGAGGATACGAAGGTCAACCTTGGAAGACGTTCTAGAAGCCGCTAAGGCCGAAAATGCATATGGGTTGTGCCAAGATATCGAGATGCTTCTTTCCACGGGAAGAACGATGCGTTCGAACCATGACGAAGAGCCTATTTCGGACAATTAAACAATTAAAAATCGCTATTGATCGTTTTGCACAATATTCATAGCCATGAAGGATGTAGGTGTATACAACAAATATTTATTACAATGAAATAATATATATATCGACATTGGAAATGCCTGTGCCATGAAAATTCTGACTTTCACAGATGCACAAATTTTTGTTTCCATCTTTCGCAACAGCTACTATACCCCGGTAGTTCGAAGAACATTGTCCGGAGATAGATAGCTGACATCCATATCGAGCTGGGCACGGCTCTTGAGCGTTCGAATGTACGTATAGGCAGAAATGTCTTCCTCGGTATTGATTCCCGCCGCTTCCAGCAAAATCTGCGTTCCATTCACCTGTGCTGCCGCACGGATCTTATCAGATTCCGATTTTGCCTTGGATCGCAGCAAATTTGCTTCGGCTCTGGCCGTTCTCAAGAGTCGTTCCGTTTCGAGGTTGATCGAGTTGACCTCGACGGCCGTCTGCTCCCGCTCAACTTCGGCCTGTTGGGTAAAGGTTTCCTTGCCATTGCGTTCGTTCTGGATTTGTGCTTCGAGCTGTTTGACGGCAACCGAGTCAGGAATCTGAATTCTTCCCAAATGCAATTGATCCATTGTACAATGCAGGCTCGGGGGATCTTGCCAGCGCTTTTCAATGGCTGCCTTGAATTTGGCTTCGACCAATTTGCGTTCACGAAAGTACTGATTAAAGGTGACGGAGTTGGCCGCCTCGTTCTTAATTGCATCCTGGGCACGACTGAGAATGACGGATCGATAGTTCTTGGAGAGTTCTTTGTGGAGATCACCGATTTCGTCTTCGACCAAAAGATAGGAGAATCCCACGTCGACCTTGAATTCCAATCCAATAGAGTCTTCGGCTCCTGCCGAAAAGACAGCCAAGCCATTCAGAGACTCAATATGGGCGTCGCGCTGGTACTTGATAAAGCCATGGGAAACACCAATGAAGTATCGTCCAGGTCCAGTAGACTGTTTCAATGTCAACAGTACGAGTGATTTTCGACTGATCGAGGCCGTATTCATAGTATTCGACGTAGCCCAGCGATGCCGGGATCAGAACGATGGCCAAGAAAAAGGCGGTGACACCTACGCCAATGGCGATTTTCATTTTTGGTTCCATCATCGTGTAGTGTAGTTGGTTATTATTTGTTGCAAGAAGGATTGAATTTGAAACTCTTGATGTACTTGTAGTGAGAAGAGCTCTTTTTGATTTCAAATGAAAAGTAAAAAATGCAACCAACAGAGACAAGAACCAGCTTGGGTCGACAAGATCTTTCAAGCCATAAATCATCTTCTGTTTCATTCTTGGATGGCAAAAAGAGGTCCATATTAAAGCAATCGAGCCAATCAGATTCCAAAACGGAAGCAAAATCTTGATCTTCAGGAGAACATTCAAATTCTTTTTTTTTTGAATCCTTAAATCGAGTTGTCATGTTGCGTTCAAAGCACGAATAAAATATATGGCATTGTTATTTTAAGACCTCTCCGAAGCAGAATATCTAAACAGATGATTTCCGATTGTTGAGATGCGTGCATACATAAAAATCAGAAAGGCTTCATTTGAATCTTGATTCGAATTGACATCCAATCAACATTCAACATCATCAATGGGTCTCTGGAAGAAATTAGTTCAAGACCAAGTGAATAGTCAACAGCAAGCGGATACAGAAAGAGCAGAAAGAAGCAGCCAAAACAGAAGCCGAAACAACGACAGAATGGCGAACGAAGGAAAACTGATTGCAAAGAGATCTGCCATTGCCGGATGCATATGCGTCTTGCTTATCATCATCGGTCTCTTGGCTGCTTCGCTCAAAAAAGTTGAAGAAACCGAGTATGGTCTCATGTACACAGCTTGGAGGTAAGTGAAATATGTGGGAATTCATTCGAATACAAAAACAGCAGATGCACAAAACAAATCACTCATGTCATATCTATTTCTTCTTTTTCCGTCCAACAGCAAACGTCTTGACGAAGAAGCCAGCAGCGGTGGATTGTTCCTCGGGCCTCCTGGCTTTCGATTTGTCAAATTCCCCTCAACCTTTGTGACGGTGAATTTGGACGATCGTCAATGTGTCTCACGGGATGGCCTGATTGTGTCGTTTTCCGTCACATTCCAGTACCAGATGATTGCCGAAAACATGTTCCCGGCTACCGAGCGCTACCGTGATTTCAATGGATGGAACGAGATTGTCACCGAGGCGGGAGTTTCGGCAATCCATCATTCGTGTGCCGAGTTTACGATTACTAATTTCCAAACCAAGCGTGGTGAGATCCAGGAGGAAATGCTCAGCAACCTCCGCCTCAAACTCGAGGGTAACGTCACGGCGGGCATCGAAGGTGTTTACGCCCAGGCAGCCTCCCTCCAGCTGCGATACCTCGGAATTCCCACGGAATACAAAGACGCAGTGAAGGAAAAGCAATCTGCCGAAGAGGACATTGCTCTTGCCAAGAACCAGCGGCAGCAGGAAACCACCAAAGCCAAGACTGCCCTCTTGCGTGCCCAGGAAGAGGCCCGCAAGATTCTAGACACGGCCAACAACGATGTGGAAATTATGTTGACCGAGGCGAAATTGTCCGCGCAAGAAACGACCTTTGCCTTTGAACAGGAAGCGGTGACGATTGTGACCATCAAGGACAGTTTGGGTCTCAGCACCAATGGGGTTTTGGCTTATCTGGCCAACGGTCTATTGGAGGACGTGGACAATCTCAAGGTGACAACACTCGAACCAGCCAGGCTCTCGCGATCGCAAGAACTCTCGTCGTCGACTGCCGTCGTCGTGCCAGCAGCTTGATGTGTGAAAAGGTCAGGCACTTTTGAGCAGCATTTTTGTATGCGATTCCTTGGCAGCATTCGCTCCTTCTCCAGTGCGTTCGCAACATCTCTGTAAAATACATTTGTCTAGATAGTACTATTATATAGTTTTAAATGGAATCGAATTGTTACTATTATGAAACGAGAAATAGTGTACACTCATCTTCGCCTCCTCTTTTGGTGAAATAGCAGATTCGACGACACGACTGACATCACGTCAGACGTGGATTGTCGTGAAGTACTTGCACTTTTCGCAAAGAGAACAAACGTTGTGTCACAAAATTTGATCCGAATTAGGGTAATAGAACGACAAGTGTCATGAAGCCTTTGAATAAGCAAGACACGATCTCAAGCGCATCTCTATCCTCGATCGCACCATGCGCTAGCACGTTCCATAGTAAATCTAGAGGATTTTCCATTATTCTTGAAGCAGGTCGACGTTCGGGCATTTTGAGAAGAAGAACTGAGCCACGAAATCGATGAAATCTTTCACAAACAGAAACATCACGATCATCAATTAATGCAGCAGTGGAAGGAAAAAGAACTGAAGAGGAGGAGGACAGCAAACGGAGGACGAAACTATCGAAGTCGGTGATAGACCGGGAACTCCTCCTCTTCCCATTCCGTTTGGGACTTCCTCTTCTGGGACTTTCCCCTCGCAAGCAACGTCTTCGAGATCGACTGCGAACAGGAGTCTTGCACGTAGACCTCCAATAGAGGATTTGTCTCTAACACGATCGTAGTTGTCCATCAATGTTGTCCCAATGTAGTAGTAACCTTCCTACCTCAGCGAAAATGCACAAGCCCAGAAGCATTCACAATACCAATTTTAGTCTAACATTTAGTACGATCACACGACACATTGTTGACTACTAGTATTACAAATGCCGCCAACAGTAATATATCCGCTCTTCTCGTCTCCATTTGCTCTTGCGGTTGAGATGATTTTGTGGGTACATGCGTTTTTCAACACTTTATGTGAATAAGATGAAGAGAACTCTTTCGTTCGCGCAACTGGGAGAACATTTTTATTTTTAATGCATAATCCCCTCGTCTTGAACTGAACCTCAACCTTTTACGTTGAGGTATGCGAATTCAGCAAGCAAGCTTGATTTTTCTTCGAATCCACCTAGTTCTTTCCCTTTTCGATGACTTCGTTTTTGATTTTGGCACGACCGACAAACATGCCAAAACATGTGTCTTAACAACAAATTTCGTTCATAGATGATACTGTAACAACAACCTTCGTCTATCGATGATACAGTAACAATAACAGCTAGCCTTTTATTTCGAGTTCCATATTCGATATCAATTGCTTCCTCTCAATACTGAGTTGTTCATAGACCAAGGGAGAAGAAAGCAAGATGCCAATTTCCAAAAATACATTTGCGTTCCTGATCGTATCGGCCGCTCATCTGTTGGCCACTTGCTCCGCGAGCACCGGCAATGGCGACGACGATAAAGTTGAAAGAAGCGAGGATGGCGAGTCAGCGAAACGCATACCTATAGCTGAAGATGATTATTCGACATGGAAGGGTTATTTGTCCATGGCGATCCGATTCGGACTGTTTCTCTTCATCATTTGCTACCCATTCGTCCGTGGCATTAAAGTCTGGTACTTGGCTGGGGGACGAATCCTCTTTCGGAGAAACAACAACGGGTGGATCGTTGGACTGCGGTACCAGCCTGCCGATTTGGATCGGTGGCTGATTCTGGCGGGATATGCGGACCGTGGTCGCCCCGGTGTGCACGAAAACGAAAACGCGGCATCTCGCAAGCTTACAGCAGAGGAGGTTTACGCACTTCCCTGAAATTAGCGCTCCGAAGCCGAGCGACGTTGACATTGAAAGCGGGGAGGCTGATGAGCTTTCAGTCACGTATCATGGCAATAACGAAACTCCCAGTGGTGACACAAATACCAATACTATCAATGATTCAGACGTGGAAAGCGGATTGGAGCTAACGACTGTGCCGATATCTTCCCAAGAAGACGATACGGATACCACGAACGAGTCCACACCTGAACCACCTATTACAACTTCAACACGAAAACGAATTTTCACAACCACCATGAGCACCCAGTGCTCAATCTGCATCGATGATTTTGAAGAGGGCGAAAAAATACGTCTGCTTCCCCGCTGTGGCCACGCCTTTCACACCGACTGCATCTTACCGTGGCTGACAGAGCGACAGGGCAACTGTCCCTGCTGTAAGGCTGATGTGATATGTCGGGAAGTTGAAGATACGGAAGAAGCCAAGGAGGAAGACGAGGAGAATGAAAACAACAATAACGAAAACGAACCAAATAGCAACGAAAACGGAACTGCAGAAGAAAGCGCAGCCTCGCCGGGCACTGGCCGATCTTCCTACTTGAGCCGGGGCCGAAATATTTACCAAGCACACCCATTTATGGGTCCCTGGTAAGAAATGTGAAAATTGGCAAGACAAAAAGTTATTTCTTCGAACTTAGTGGAAGAGGCAATTCAACTTATCGATGCGACTTCGACCATCGCTATTTCCACGGCGAGAAAAGCGTTCGATGCGATTCAGACGAATATATCCATTGGGAAAATCTGAGTCGTTTTCTCCCTCTTCAAACGAGTTGTTACTGAATTGAGGCAGATGCCCGGTGTCGCTCAAAATGCCACCGTTGAATGGAATCGATATTTGGTTGCTAGAGTGGACGAACGATCCTTGTCCTCCCCTACATCTTCATTGCTGCGGGGATTTTTCCGTATCAATAATCGGTGCTGCTGAACCTTTTGTACACATGACGAAATCACTTGACTGGTTTTTGAAAGCGGACGAATTTCTTTTTTTTTCTTCACACACAAAAGGATGGAGGATTCTATTTCACGCACCAAGAAGCAGCTCAGCGCATTGCCCATTCTTTTTTTGTTGGGCAGTGCAAAAAGTGAAGAAAACAATACCTCTTTCTCAGTGTCCTCGACATTGCTTCAGTAGCGGGGTTGGGAATCAAGTTACTGTAGAATACCGTAACAATAGCATTCCCACATCTTCTTTTCTGTCTTCGCGTCTTTTTTGTGCCCTCGTTTACATTTGGTTGTATTTGTTGGTGAATCGCACATCACTACGTCCAACGATCATAACCTGTTTTTACCGATCGCCTATCGGCTGTAACTTCGTTGCTTGGAGGAATTTGGTAAAGATGCCGAGTCAATTCGAGTGCTTTCTCGGTATGAATGGGTGCCGACGAATCTTTTGTGTTTCGGGTTTTGGATTTTGAATCTGAAGTAATCGAGTAACAATATTAGAATCAATCGAGTCAGTCGATCGGAGTTTCTTTTCCGCGAATAATAATGTTGGTGGCGGGCAAACTTCCATATCGGAAAACGGCGGAAGTTATTTCTGTTTATTTTACAAATTCGCGTTCTGATTGGTGGATAGGTCGTATTAAGGTCGCCCGCCGTGCTAACGCGCACGCCTGGCGTTATTTCAATCGGTCAACGGACTCCTGCGTGGCGAACCAGGAATTCGACCACCTTTTATTTCGCTTTTCTCGAAAGCGAGAACCTGGTACGTCCTTTTCCACCTCGCAAACTCACCTCTCTCCTCTCACCTCGTCATCGGAATTTCAAATAACACGAGATTCCCAACAGAAGATTCCACACGAGCTTTTCCGTCGTTAGATAGTCAAGACTCGAATACTACATACCCTTTTCATCAACATAAAGCACTGCGTCTCTGGATTGTATTGTTGTTCTTCAAACCGCGGGGTTTATACAACAATACTCTCCAAATTTCAAAGGAGCATATTGCGTGTATTTCGCTATTTTAATAATGACGGCTCTACTTTCGATTCGGTCTTCCGATATGAGTGCTTCTCACAGCATTCCTGGGGAGATGAAAGTAGAAAGCACCGATTCTATCGAATCAGAGAATCCATCAGTAGTAAAACGTTGTCATGAAATTCTGAGTTATTATGAGGACGAGGCCAGCAAACCCGAAAACGAAATTGGCCGATGGCTCACGGAGCAACTTAATGAAGAAGAACAAGAAGTTGCGGCCAAATGCTCTTATGCGTATTGGTTTCTTTCGACACAGCAAGACAGCCCTATGGCACAGTCTGTAAGATTTGCTACTGCCCAGAGAGAAGCATTTCGGCATCGAAATTGTGCGGACAGCCGAGAAGAAGTCCTCAAAAAGCTCAAGGCAACTATTGAATTTCACACAACGAACAAAACCTGGCTGTATAGAACCTGTATGACAACCAACGATGGAGTCAGTAACGCTACTGAATCTCTTGACGACGTCTTTCTGAGCCAACAACGAAAAGACCGAATCTACGACGAAATGGCCAACTACCAAACTAATGTAGTTCGAGGGCACGACAAAGAAGGCCGATCGATATTCTTTGCCTACCCAAGAAAGCTTGCCGGGAAACCCGACAGCGAAAGTGAACAAGCCTTTGTTGATTCGATTGTCTATACCCTCGAGAGAACCTTGGCAGTCACAGAATTTCGCACGGGTGGCCGACAGGACGAGCTTTTCTGCGTCCTAGATACCAAGGGGGGATCGTGTCCCCCGTTCAAGACACTCCAGGCTGCAGTCGGTGTCTTGCAGCAGTTTTATCCGAATCGATTGAAGCACTGCGTCGTATTGAATGCTCCGTACATTCTCGCAGGGATTTGGAAGATGCTCAAACCATTTTTGGACCCTATTACCGCGTCAAAATTTGTCTTTCCGAGTTCCAAAAGCAAAGGAAAAGGAAAACCTTCTCCCATCGATGAGCTTGTTGACGAATCACAGGCCATGGATGTCCTCATGCCCGGAAGGGGAAGGCTCCCTTCCGATGTGGACGTTGACCATTTCTTGTACAAGGTCCCCTATCACAGCCTATATGATTGCTGTGAAGTATCAACTCAAGACGATGTAGTGGAACGACCCGAAGTTCTGAAACTGCGAAGCCCGACGGGCGAATCCAATTCGACGGCTTCCCTATCCATGACGGATTCCTTGTCGATCGATTCGAGAAATAGCCGAAGCAAATCCAGGCGGCGGAGCAGCTTTTTGCGAGGAATTGTTGTCAAAGCCAAACAACAACAAAACCGCAAACCAAAGGACAAGGTGGTCACAGTATCGGTACGATCACTCGCTACCGGAGCTTTGGCGGTGGAATCACCAATGGCTTCTTCTTCCGCGGTGGTGGTAAATACCCTAACGCTTCAAAAAGGTTCACTCACAATACGACCACGAAGCGTAGTAGGCTGAAGGATGGACTGACTGAATCAGCCCATCCTCCCTTAACAGCCTTCTATGGTATGGTCTACAAAGGTATGGTCTACAGAGCTAGCTAGACTACTAAGAAATACTAAACGGGCAACATTTTTGAAGAATCAAACTTTGATTCGTGTATTTATATCATACTTTATCTTGCACCTTGATGGGCACAGCATCATCAATCATTTCAAAGGTTACTTCCTCTTCCAAGATGAAAGAGTTGTAATTTTATTCTTCGACCCGAAACAAATCTCAAGTCGTGCTTTCCAATACTTATGGTTACAACGATTGGAAAATTCCTATTCCAAAGCCCCGCGTCTTTCTCTCAAATCGTGACGCGACTCGTTATTTTCAAATAATTTTGACCAGCTTCTCTTTTTCGACGAAAAATGATTGCGACATCATCAACAGCACTTACATCATTTTCGGTGGAAGAGTAACACCACATCTTCTTGTCAAACGAATTAAAGCCGTTAGTCTGTTTCGTTTTAGGAACAACTGCGGAAGCTACATATCGCAATAGCACTTTGAGCATCCTCCTCCGTTATCCATCCATCATGCGCCCAACGAACAATGCTGCTGACATTCCTGTCGGAGATGATCTGAAGACTCTCCAACAAAAGTGCCCAAAAGCAACGCCCTGTGAGCTTCGTCGATTTCTCAACGCAAAAGATGGAAACTGTTCGAAAGCAATTGCACAATTGACTGCCTATCTCGACTGGAGAAATGAGCACGGCCTGGACGGTGTCTATCACTGTTCCAAATCGATCAGCAATGATATCGTCAGCGAGGATGACCCAACACTCGATTCTAGTTGGAGCGAAAACGATGAAACCGAAACAGATATTTGGCACTCGTGTGCTTCGGACGAAGAACGTCTGGACGAACTCGATTGGAGATTTGCCTCCCAGGCAGCACTCTGGCACGATCGAAACTCTCAAAAGCAGGGAAAATCTCATTTGACGAATACTGCGAGTTTGCCGCAACTTGGCCAGAATTCTTCCTCCATCGTCGTCATGTTCGAGTGGTATTCCCCGAGACCAAAATGGAAATCGAATTCTTCAGTTTCTCCCTGCTCGGATGGATCTCTCCAAAGCGTCCGACACTGCCTTTGCTCTGTCGATTGCATTGTATCTGGAACGCAAGCTCAACCGGGATTCTTTTGAAAAAATAACCGTGGCCATTGACGTTCCGGGGAGGTACCTGGCTGGGCCAACCCACGCCCACAAAAGTTACTCCCGTTCATCAAACAGGTAGCAGGTCTGCTGGAACAAAACTTTCCCGAGCGTCTGGCGGGTTGCCTCGTCTTTCCTGTCCCGGCTGCCGCGACACTCTTGTGGAGAGTTATCAGGGTCTTTCTGGACCCGAACACGGCTAAGAGAGTAGGTCTGATCAAGGGAGATTCCAGAAACGAAGCGCCAGCACCGTACGCGACAATGGAAGAATATATTGAGAAATCAGTAATGAAGCAGATGGAAGACTTTCGGTGTGCAAGTTTTGAGGTCGAAAAACCCAAGCTTTCCAAGAACAAACAAAAGCCACTGATTGTTGCAACGATCGATTGAATGAATGATTGAGCAGGAAAAAGCAGACAAATATTTAAACAAGTCAACGAATCAAGTCATTGCCATGTTCCTTGCGAAATAATCAAGAAACATGCACGTTAGAAAGAGCATCAGTATCGAATTGAAAAGATCGTTGCGATTGATTTCGTTGCTGCAACTGTGGAAGCGATTGTTCTGGGGTACAACACAGCTACATTTTATTTCCTTCAAATATCGCAAGATGATGTTGCAGATTCACATCATTTCGAAATGGCATTATTTTGTCACACGCAGGAATTCTCAAGGAGATTTTTCTCGAAAAACACAAATTACTCCAATCGAAACTGGCACAATCGTCTACACTACAGATTATAAAACTAAATTTTGAGATAAAACTACAGTCAACAAAAATACAACTACTTTTGACAATTCTTATAGTAAGTGTTGATTTGGATTTCATGACCCCATCCCGTTTCCCACGTCCCCAATATTTTAATTTTGATCTTGTTTTGTTTATTTGTCGTAATATCCGTGGGTCTGTTGTCCATACTGATACTGCCCACGGCTGGAGCGTGGATGCGGCTGCTGGCCCGGTTGTTGTGGCGGAGGCTGCGGAGGCGCGTGGTGACCACCATAAGTCGTAGTGATAGGCATGTGCTGTCTGGGGATGCGCATAATAGTAACCGTGATGGGCAGCAACAGCCCGGGGATCGTGCTGTTGGGCTGCCACCTGGTGCATCGCGTGGGCATACCCGGTAGCAGTGGAAATGTCGTGGGGGTATTGAGCGGCAGGCCGCTGCGGCGGCATGGGCAGCGTAGGGATCCTGGGCAGCAGCTGCCGCGGCCTGTTGTTGGGCCTGTGCGGCCTGCTGCTGGGCTGCCTGTTGCTGAGCAGCTTGTTGCTGTGCCTGGGAGGTTTCCTTGCTGTCGTCGCGTTCCTTGTCATCGTCGTCCGCCTTGTCGACGGGATTCATTCCGTTGTGCTTGTCTGCTTCGCGTTCGTAGTATTGTTTTTCCTCGGCAGAGAGCTGTTTCCAGGCAGTTCCTACCAATCGTGCGACGGAACCTCGTTCGGAAGGAACTCCAAGTTCGGATTGTTTCAAACGCAAGGACGTGGGCACTGAAAAACATGTTGTATCCCGTCTTGTTCCGCTTGCGATTTCCCGCCTTGTCGGGAGGCTGGTACTTGGCCATTTGTTCATCGTATCGCTTTCGATCGGACTTGGCTCTCTCACGGTACTTCTGTTTTTCTTCCTCCGGAAGATTCTTCCATTGTCCTCCCGTCGAAGCTACCAGGTTGGCTGGAGGGACACGTTCGAGCTGCGCGTTCGTGTCCGTGCTCTGGAGTGCAGCAGAGTTTTTCTTAGGCCAGTTTGGCAAATTGGTCCTGAACAAAGATATTGTAGGCAGAGAGGGCGCGTGTCGGAGCTCCCTCGTCCTTGCGTTTCCGCTTGTAGGTTTGCTTGCGCTTGGAAATGAATCCCTTGAGCTTTTTGATTTCGTTGGTAAGCTTAGGCAACGTGGTTTTCCTTGCCCGTCAAAAGCCTTGTCAAGGCAAGCTCCAGTTCTGATTCTGGTTTGTGGTCCGAAACAATCTTCTTGTCGGCAATCGTTTGTGGATCCTTGTCTTCGTATTCCACGTGGGTATTGAGCAAATGGAATTCATCTTCTTTCTCTGGTTCTTTTTCCGTTCTTTGTCGTTTTCTGCTTGCGCTAGTTTCAGGTTTTTCGTTTTCAATCTCATCTTGGATGTCATCGGCATTTTGTTGAAAGGTAAACTGAAGAGTTGGACCTGCTTGGTCATCTGCATCGTCTCCATCGTTGTCTGCGTCATCGTCATCGCCAGGAGCGACAGACACTTGAAGCGTAGGACCGTGATCATCGTCTTCCATGGGTTCATCCTCACCTACTTTTGGATCTTCGGTTTCGACATCCCCAGCTTCATCCTTCGAGTCGTCTTTTTCGTCTTTGTTGCTCGGCGATTCGGGATCTTCGGGGGCATCATCGCCGCTATTGTTGTTATCACCGTTGTTCTCCTCGTCGGCATCAACTTCTACGATTTTGTCCTCTGTGATTTCTGTCTCCATAATGTTCTCTTCTGTTCCTTCCACCATGATTGCAATATAGTTTCACTATAAATTACGTACGTGTATGTGTAATGGTTCGGTTCGAAATCTTTCGAGTGCTAGACTTTCTGTGGGAAGCAAAAAAAGGATTCGAAAAATGAGAAGCCTATCCAATGACGAAGCAAAAGCATACAAATTCTTGGAAATATGGGCATCTGAACTAGTTCACCCATCGATTAAAGGTGCATCATCTAATTACCCAGTGGACGAGAAAGCAATTGCATCACTCACCTTCGTACCGCTGTTGTGTAGTAGCAGATGAATCTCTGTCTGTGTTATTGTTCAACAATGATTAACGATGCGATCGATTCTTTAGTTGTATTCGTTGCCAAAGTGCGTACTACGTGTAGTAAGTGTCAGATGATAGAATAGTCCTATATCTATCTCCTGTCAGTTGATTGATTCCAGTCCGGCAAAGTCGAATCGTAGAGTTTGTCTTGGCAGCAGTTCGAGAGTCGTGATGGTGCAGAAGGTTCCAATCGGAATAATGATGTCGCAGAGATGTGTGGTATTTGAGTTTAAAACCGAACTTGCTCTCTCTGACCTTTGAATGCTTTTCTTGGCGCTGTATGTTTGAATATTGATTTTCCCTTCCTAGTACCGATGTGGAGAGCGCCGGCGCATTGAATGAAAATCTATGGCAACGTATGTTTTGAATTTCGAGAAGCCCTTAAGTAAAACCTACCTAATTCCGGAAAAGGTATGTGGAGGCTTATTCCACACATGGCAGGAGCGTTAAAAATCTACGCGGTCGAACAAACACGTACAGATTGTACCAATTAGAAAATCTTTGCGGTAGGTTTGAATACTACGGTGGGACAGGATACTACCGCGAGCTTTGTTCTATCGAAGTCGTGCGAGGTCTCATTCGTTGCGGCAGCAGATGGGATCTCAAAGCAAAAAGATGGGCGCGATTTTCCATTCCCACTTTTAGGACGATTCTATTCTGGCGCGGCATCATGTTCGCGGCAGGAAGAGATGGACGATGGTGTTGCTGTCTCACAATTTCACAACACAAACGAACAGGCTACGACAGCAAATTTCTCCGTAGCAGGAAGTTACCAGCAATAATTTTCATCGTATAGTTTATAATTATTTGTGACCAAAGATATTTAGGTAGTTCGATCTTTCGTTGGATAAAAAATGCAGCATGCTGTTGTTTTAGATTTTGTTCGATCGAATGTCCTTGATGAGATCCTCGAGCTCGTCGATACTCTGTTCCCCGGGATACAGATTGCCCCGAATCTCCCAGGTGGGATATCCGGGAACTTCCTTGGCCTTGCACACCTTGGATTGAGAGTTGATTCCGTCCTTGGAGCACTCTACGTATTCGACCAAAGGCTCGCCTTTGGATTTGTCAAAGACCTGCTTGCCCAGGGTTTGCTTCTGGTCGTAGCAATGGCTGCACCAGTGGGCTCCGTACATCTTGGCATCCAAATCCCGGAGGCTTCTGGCCACGCTCAATGCCCGTGCCGACGACTCGGTGGTGATTTCTGGCGGGGCATACAAAAGACCCTCTTGCGGCTGTTTGTTTCCACCGCTAATGGTCGTTGCCAACAGAGTGCTACTGCTTCCGCCCGAAGAAGTGTTGATGGCATCGATGCTCCCATTTCCAAAGACAAGGACGGCACCCAGAAAAGCTCCTAGAAATCCAACCGCGACAGGTCTTTCCTCCGGTTGTGTCTCTCTCTTCAGAGCCTTCGATAGTTCCCTCTGGAAGGCATCCACCAATCAGAGCCAAATTGGCCAGCATAAAACTATCAGCCGCACTGAAGACACAGTAGGGACAACTCGCTTGCAGTACCCCATACAATAGCGTCATGAGAAAGATCGAAAAGGTTGCCATGGTAGTAGTGAGGGCCGTCAACAGAATTCGGTTTTGGGTGTCATCCTCGTTTTTGTTCATTAGGGGAAAGAGGGCCAATCCCACCACGGAAGAATACGCGAGAAAGCCGAGGGCTGCCAGCGGGACGTTTTCCAAAAACTGGAACATTCGAGTAGGGTCCGTTCAGAACCTGATCGCACGAAGTTACCGCCGACTGGGAGCTTCCGCAAAAGAGTGTGGCCGAATTGGGAGCTACTGAGCTTGGCATAGGTAAGGTATCCCGTTTCGAGGGCACCCAAACTTGCCACTCCCCCAATGATTTTTCGCAGACCCGGAGACCATACGCTGCCATCGTCGCTATCGTCGTTGGAAAGATATATTCTTGTGTTGGATCTCATCGACGCTTCCGTTGGCGATAATGTATTGGTGCGAACCTTTGCATACCGTTGGGACGTCGGCACGAATGCGTCAACACTGTGGGTGCTTGCTGTAGCCCACATCACAGTGCAGAGCGCAAACACCATCACACCCATCGCTGTTCTGCTTACATACAAAACTCGGTGGGCAAAAGCAACCCCCGCGGAATCGCCTGCTCTTCGCCGTCTTCCCGCCCTCAATTGACTCCTTTTCCATTGTTGCTAGATAAAGTGTAGAATTCCAAGTTTCTTTGCGATTATTGTTGTGAGCTGGATCGGTAGGTAGATAATTGCGATTACAATTCTTTGTTCAAGGGGATTGATCCAGTTTTCCAGTTGAAGTCAAAGAACGTTGGACGCAGATGAATAGTGGTGGGTCGAAATTATGCGTGATGTGTTTCGTGGAATGTGCGTTCGTAAGTGCCACTGACGGGATTCATTCATTCATTTCATTCCGCAAACTATCGTACGTACGTCGTACGTCACAAATAGCAAAAGCAAATCCAATTTTTCATTTTTCACGAGATTCTCATTATTTTCAAATTGCTCAATAACTACACTACAAGAACACACACCACCAATACATAACTGTACCAAAGTATAACACTACTATAGGAAAACCTCTAGTTCATATCATATACAACTTTGGAAAGGGGAAAATTCGAGGAAGCAGACGAGGAGTGGAGAGGGTGGAACGCAGATTCTTTCTTGTTTCCAGCAGGAGGAATGAGGAGGACTACGACCTATTTGAGTATTTGCAGATTATAAAAGATTATCGATATATCATATGGGAAAGTGGAATTGAATGACAATTAGTGCTATAATTAAAGGCAATTTTGAGCATAGTGCAATCTAGCCGAAACGAATAATGAAAGCTTGGGTGGGTCAACTTTCATTTCTTTTCTTTTTCCATTTCATTCCCTACGATCAATTCAATAAGTCTCATTGTCAGTAAATTGGTTGTCAATAGTTTAATTGATCTGATGATTCGAATCGAATTCGCTTGTGTTGTATTCCGTTGATGTGGGACACATTTCATTCGCGCTGCTACTGTTGTTGTTGCCCACTCTATTTTTCATTTTTCATTACCATCATCATCGTTATTTCCATAATCAGAATTACAGTCCTTGCTTACGGTGGTTCAAAGACGGGAGTATCCTCCCACAATCCCGGGAGTTTTTCGGCCATTTCTTCGACCGTTACAAAGGCAACGTCGACCGCTGGATCCTCTTCCGACGGAGCATCCTGTGCCAAAATGCGGCCCTCTTCCTTCGATCCCTTGATGAGAATAGTTTTCATTCCCAAAGCTTTTGCGGCACGGATATTCTTCATAGAATCTTCGACCATGATGCATTCCTCTGGATTTATTTTGGTATTGTTGTCGTTTACCGCCTCGAGCTTGTCAAGAATGGTTCGAAAGGCCTCGACTTCGGGTTTGCAGTGGGGCAATACATCGTCGACACCCCAGACAAAACTTCCGTCCTTGCTGCTACGTCCCGTTCCAAAGAGTTCCAGGTATCCGAGATTGTCCAATACCTTCATGACATAAGCTCGAGGACCGTTAGAAAAGGCCACCAGTTGTGCCGGACATTTGGAAAGTGCATTTCGAAAGTCGACCTTTGCCTGTTTGGAAGCCTCTATCGAATCGAAACAATGATTCCCAAAAAGTTTATCGTAATCGAGATTATCCACCCAGTATTGAGACATATGCTTGGCGTCAAAAGTCTTGGTGCATGCGGCGGGAAATTTTCCTTCGGCCTGGGCTACCGTCAACGCCTTTGCGGTGGAATGGTATTTGGCAAAATACTCATCGCGGACAGGCTCGGGCGGATTCGAGGGAATCAAAGCCATAATGTTCCACCATGTATCTCCAAATAACTTCGCCATTGCGATGGGCCGTGAATCCCGAGGAAACATCGTACAGGGTGTCGTCGACGTCGAAAATGATCGTGCTAATCTTTGCCGGCGGCGACGGAGACGACGATGCCTTCCGGCGCAAAACGTTGCTGGTGGCTTTCCCGGCGGCGACGCGAGTCGAAGAAGGGATCATTGTGATGTATAGTGTCGTATTCTTTTGTGTTACTTAGAATGGAAAGATTGGTATTCGAATCTGATCTTAATTGAAAAAATGAAAATCACTCTTATGAGTCATGCTCCAAGGTCAAAGGCTCCTCTTTCATCTTTTTGTATCATAAAAATGAATGTTGTCGTCGGCATTTTTCGTCATTCACGAATGACGAACGAATGAATCAATCGATGTCGATGTCGATGTCGATGTCCCAAACCCTACTGCACATACGTACGGTATTGAGATCACTTTTTTCGTCGTTATTGCTCTCAAAGAAAAATGGTAGGACTAAATAAGAAGTGTAGACCGCTATGTAGTATTCGTTGGGGATAACTCTCAAAAATGGGATTTAAGTGTAGAACTTTAAGTAAGTGTAGTACTATTCGTGAGTGACACACAAAAAAATGTCGGAGACATTCGCAATGACCATTGATTAATAACGTCCAGATGTTTTCAGAGGAATTTGTCCGCTTCTTTCGAATTAACAAGAACTTCCTCAATTGCAGTTGAAGGCTTTGGAGCTGTCGTCACTTGGGGAGTCTGTTCCAAACTTTTGCGGAGCAATACTTAACCAAATCTTGCTCGATGACGCACTAATATTCTTCTAAGCCCCCTCTCTTTTTCAATTTAATCCCAATCTGGAAGAATTGCCTTGATAAATCGATATAAATCTGAACATGAGCGGAGTGGATCATCAGCATGTGGCGTTAAATGCCTACGTGTCTAGAGGGTATTTCAAATTATTTAATGCAATCTATCGTAGACTCGGATAGGATTCTTTTTACTTATGAAACTCGCAATTGGTATGCCATAAATAGAAGAATATTACTGCTTTCATCCTATCCTCTTTTGAGAGAATGATGGGGTTCTCTGCAGTCTCCGCAGAATGACAGAATGACAAATTTCCATGTTTTTTCGCTCAAACTAGTACGAGAATACTTGTCATGAGGTACGCACGCGTTTTAACGATCCGAAAATAAAGCCTTCGCTTTGAAATGCTCTTTACGCGTAAAGAATCAAGGAAGACGTTCTCATTCTTCAATACGAAAAAACGGCAATGAAAAGTAGTTCTGGATGTTCATGCTTTCTTTTCTGACACGAGATTAAGACGCAAAGCTTGTTGTTTCGTAAGTGATTATATTGACTGCAACGCAAAACCTAGAAGTCGAATAGCATATAGTTTAAGATTGATTAGAACAAGAAATGGTGGATCGTTTGCATTTGCCCCTGCAATATGACAGCCTTGTGTCTCGTGTTAGGCGCGAGGCGGAAGCCGTTTCATCCCTGAAGACCCTTATGAACCTGAATCAACTTTCGGAGGATCACTTGCAGCGACAACACCTAGAGATGGCAATGGCGATTCAACAAGATAGACAACTTGCGAGACGATTGGATTCCGTGGCGATGGGATCGCATCTCCTTAGCTCTTCGTCGCCGCAACAAGGACCACTATACGCTCAACAACACCGAACCAAACAGCAACCACTCCTTCCACCGAATTCACTTTTGCCTGCTCCGGAAATGCTATTCGGTAGAGCCAAGGAGGATTTACTTTCAAGCCTTCCATCGAATCGCGCATCCAACCCGATAGAGAAACTCTTGTTACAGCGCAACCGTTCCTTGCCGGACAAGAAGTCATCGTTCATTCCTGTCTCCGAGAACGATTCAAAGCTTTCTGAAATCAGGAACCTTGTCGCCAACGCTGCCGCTGGTATTGAAGAACCCGAAGATACTTTGAGTCGTCAGCCAAGTGAAGAGAAAGTGAAGGCTGCTCTGCGATCACAGCCGCAGCGCGGAAGGAAGCGACTGAATCTGAGCACAGAGGAACGTGTGGAATTGACCAAGACTCGTAACCGGGAGCACGCCCGAAACACAAGGTACGTAGACCAACATTAGTTGGAACTGAAATCAATCATGATGATTCGTTTCTTTCCCATCCCTCGCTCACACGTAGACAATTTCTCTTTCTCTCTCCTTTACAGAATGCGAAAGAAAGCCCGTTACACGGAACTGTTGAAAAGCGAACGACAGCTCGAGTCATTTGTTAGAACTCGTCAACTCGAATCAGATCGATTGCAATGCCTTGAACAGTTCATTTCCGCCCGTGAGAACATGATCAATGCATCTGACGTCGCCAATGGCAGTGACAAAATTCGCGATCGATTCGCAAATGACATCGTTCAAGACTTCGAGTTCGAAACCAGAGGGCTTCCTTCGGTATTTGAATGCAAGGACCCATGTCCCATCACTCGGATGTTCCATTGGGACAAACAGTTGCGATCCAAGGTCTTTGGATCAAGCAAGATGACATCGTCCACATTTTTTGCGTATGAACCCCAAGGCGGAGTGGACGGAATTGCCATCAGCAAGAATGGTAGCAGCTACGCACAGTTTGACGTGGTACTGTACCAGATGCACAGGGGTAACACGCAAATATTGCCCTCCTTGACACGATCCTCAACATCAACGCCACCCTTGATGAAGGAAATGATGACCGAAAAGAATGGATTTGGGATGCACAAGATCGTCCTCTTGAAGATCCTAATGAAGGCTCAATTCGGTGTCGACCACTCCTCTTCGAAACTAGCTTCGATGGAGTGGACTGTTCTTGAAGATCGATGCGGTCTCGAATCGCAGAAGTAAGGAGCAAGTTTTCTGCTTTCTTCGCCTGTACGAGTATTTTGAATGTGGATCACTGGAAACGAATCGCCTCGAGGGTGAACTCCATCCATCCACACACCACACTCCCACAGGCATATACATGATCAACCTTTGTCCATTTTTCAAGGAGAGAAAACGCAACTCATCGTGGCGAGATCTGCCACGAAATTGCAGTTTCGAATCCTATTTTGTGATTTTAAATTTGTCGCCTTGACGATGTCGTCGGATCCTTTTGCATGTTATATCCGACAATTTTCATCATCGGTGATGTCTTTTTTAGCAATAGTGCTGTATGCATAAATAATTTTTCGTTTTGAAATACTTGTAGACTCTTTTGCGATACAATAGTGCGTGTAGCCATCGTATGCATCAACTATGAAGACTTGACTTCGCTAGTAGCACGATTGCGTCTCGTGATTTGGGCAGTTCTTGGCCACGTGTCCCTTCTGCAAACAGGAATGGCAATAGTCGTGATCCAGAGGACACTTGGTGCCAAGAGTCTGTCGATCATTGAACAGCTTGCATCCGTCTTTGTGGTAGTTGTGATAACGGCAAATCGGGGTGATTCCGTCGAATGGAGAAACAACTTTGGGAGCCTTGAGGGGATGCTTGAAGCGTTGTTCGAAACGATTCTTTGAAGTTTGCAAGAGTTTTTGGTGCGTGGCTGCAAACCACTCGTTGCCTCTCGATACCATTCCAGTCGTTATATCGAGGCTTGGAATATCGTCGTTTGTTCCAGTTTCGATTTTGCTTGTATCAGCGTCACACTGTAATTGCCGAACAAGAGCTCGGCTCTTGACGATTACCATGCGAAGATCGTCGCTCCTTCCAAATGTATCGAACACCCACTTCATCGTCTTGACTACAGGCCCACATTCACGATTGCCTCCAATATCGATCAAAACAACCGTTGGAGACGGACCAAAGATCTTCGATGGTGTCGTGGCCTCCTTTGCTGCCCGTTTGGGTTCCTCCAGGGCATCAACCTTGACGAGTTTTGAAGCATACGAACTTGCCCAGGGGTTGGAAGCTTTGTGCTGATCCAATTGTTCCTTGCAACGATCAATCATTTCCTGAGAATGGTCCATCCCAATCCATGCTGGACCTCCCTCTTGACCCGCCTTTGGACGAGGACCCTCCAAGTGGTTTCTCCAAACCAGCTTGGAAAGTTCTCCCGTCGAACATCCAATTTCCAGCACCCTATCGGCACTATTTCGATTGTCGAGATGGAGCCTCGCGACATGGCGAAACGGGAGGGTTTCCTCCACCAGAATCACGGTACATGCTCTTCGCTTCGATGATGGAGAATAATCCAAATTCAGTTCGGGACATAGTAGCTTGCGTTGTTCCTTGGGAGAGAGGGTTATGGATTTATCGTCACTCATCTGCGTAATTTGTAGCCAAGTTCCGTGTCCTTCGTCTTGCGTTTGGATAATCTTTTCAACTCTTGCAAAATCTGGCACAAGATGATTGTTGTTTTGGTTGGTGATGACATGAATTTCTCCGCTTTTGGAATCATTCTCCGTATTTTTTGAATCTTCATCCTTTGATAGCTTTTGTATTTTCTTTTTTGGTTCTCCTTTTTCTCTGATTGAACGTTGTTGCTCCTGCTTCTGCGGCACTAGCATGCGTATAATATCACCCTCTCTGTATGGATATGTGTATTGGTACTGTTGCTGTTTTTGTCGCCACAACTCCTTTCCCTTTTCGGGGAGATCTTGTTGTTGGTTGTCTCCCTCGATATCTTTTGTGGTGGGATGGATAGTATCTTCTTTCGAGCCTGTTGATGGCCTTTGCTGCGTCTTTTTCTTCTTCGTTTTTGTGCGCCGGGGACCGGCAGTGGGTGGCGGAAAGATTCTCCACGACAGCTCCAGTGAATCGTCTTCTTTTTCTACCAATGCCTTGCCATCAATCATCTTATCAACAAGCCCATTGACTCCTTGTCGAGCCGAATCGGCATTGGCTTGCGTTATGATGATGACCTCATCGGTCTTTGTGCAGCCTTGCTTGTCATCTTCCTGGTGATCAAGTGGAGCAGCAATGTCTTGTTTGGGCTTGCAGTCACCCATTCCAGTATTCAGGTGATAATGATCTTGTCTCGCAACCACAAACCGATTGGCGGAGACGTCAATGCCTTGCCTATTTTCCGTCCTTTCGACGGAAGATGGTTTTCATCAGAACAATCTTCCGATGGGCACAAGAACAGAACAACATCATCGACGATATCGGATGCAATTTTTTGGAGTCACGAGTTGACCACAGCCACGCATTGACATCCAGCACATGTTTGGTCGCACGAACATCATCTGTCCAAACGAATTTGTATCGACGACTCCTTCGATTGAAAGAAGGTCTGGGAAAAGGCATGACCCACCAAGACTCGAGAGACCATTGTCAAGTATGTCATCGCCATACATACTGTAGTTCGTAGCGCGATATATATTGTCGAACACGCCGCAGACTTAACGTCTAGCTGAAAATCCTTCAACTTCGAATGTATTCAAGGCATAAAACCTATTCGTAGTTCTGTTCGTGGAATTTATCTTGGGAGTTGAATATAAGAGACTATGGATATCTGGTTTCTAAAAACACGCCATTGACATTCTTGTCGTATATATCAAAAGTGTTCCATCCCGAGTATACATACTGCCAGGAACGTTCCAACGGATAGTGTAGCTATGTAATTACTGTAATCGTCGTGTTCTTCCTCTGGTTGTTGCAACTGCGAGTTCCGAGTGACGAGAGTTGTACGAGATCGTTCCGTTCCACGACCGCTCCGAACTGGTTTGATCTCATGCGAGGCTACTAGAGTGATCGAAACTTGGCTTGTTCGTGGTGCCTTTTTGTGTGTGACACGACCTATGAAGTCTAGTGGATGGAGTCAATGGACGATGGAAAAGCGTATGGAATATGAAATGATTTACTATTATTGCATTGTACTTGTACTTTTAGTTAGAACCCCATCAGACTGATTTCTGACTCCAGCGTCGCTGCACTGTTTCTCAGGCTGGACCTCCTCCTTTCGGCTTTGCTATCCGTCTTTTGGGATCGTGCGTGGCTGCTTTCCGATTGCTTGAGGCGGGATTTTATCAGCTGCACGACCTTTTTCGATAGTTTGTCTTCCTCCTTTTGATCTTTTGATCGGAACTTGAGCTTCAAGGCATTCGATAGGTTTGAATTCTTTCGTTCCTTGTCTATCAGCGTGATCCGACGGAGAACCTCACGGTAGGCCTCCCGAGTAGAGAGATGATAGTATCCCGCGAGGAGTTCTTCGTGAACGTCATCGGGAATCCAAATATAGTCTTGTTTGATGGGTGTCTCTTCTACATCTGATTCCGTTCCAAAGTACATTACGAAACAGGGATTCCCGTTTCCCAGAACATCGCGAGGACTCCGCCATTCGTCGTCGTGCCGGGGTGTCAGTGCGTATTTCGAATCGAGTTCGGGAACGTACTCGATCATCTTTTCGTTTATCCTTTCTTGTTGTCCAATCATTGTCGTGCTTGTTGTTGTAACTGTTGTTGTAATTGTTGTTGTATTCTATTCTGTCAAACTGTAAAAAGTGTGATACCGTAATGTTATGACGACAGATGGAAGCTGTCAATTTTTAATGTCGCTGTTGTGATAAGAAGCGAGACACACCAGTGGTGATTGACTTCCAATCGAGTATAAATAATTTTCTCTTCAGGTTAAACACGGTTCTTTTGAACTTTTCGCGACTTTTCTGGCGGTTTGCAAGAAGTCATTGCGCGGGCTCGAGCACTTTTTTGCCGTCCTTCGTCCACAAGTCGTGCTTTCCTGCGATAGTTTTCTGTGTGACGGCCACAATGAGCGATCCTTGTACGTTGCCCGAGCAACACTTATGGTTACCGACTGATATTTTACGCGGTGATCCCCTCAGGAACGTTCCGCGCGTTTCATGGTCGACGAACCGATTGACACGTTCGAATAAAAATCATTGACTCATTCGATCCAATTATAAACGGCGACGGTCTTCCGTATTATAAGGAGCCATAATGTTTCGTGACATTGATCTTGACAGAGATAAAATCTTCAATTAGAATTTCTTTTGTGCACGATCGACGCGTGAAGTACACGGAAGGAATAAAAACGCTTTTGGCGAAAAATTCTTTTCTAGCTTCATTGTTTCGACCAAGTTGAGATGAAACAAACGTGGTATCTTTGCCTCCCTTCTTTACATAATTGTCGAATCGAATCGAATCGAATTGAATAAGCATCGGAAATAATGGGGAGATCTCGTCCTCCCTACCGCAGTTCCTCACGATCAATCCCCCGTCTTCGGACGCCGAGTGACCGCCGCAAAGTGATCTTTTACGAATACGGGACGGAGTACAACAAAAGCACTGGCAAGACATCCTGTTATGTGGATATCATCAACGGGAATTCAGATCTCGTGGATTTTGTGGGTTTTCGGTTTTGGCCTTCCGGAGAAACCCACAACGTTCACAAGCGAACGACAATCTTGCTTAGCGATGGCAGTGTGGTCAGAAGATTCATTGTCAAGCAATCTTCGGTGGAAAACTGGTCCAAAAGGTCACCGTTGTGGTCTTTGGAAAGGGTGGTGCTCGAAGGGTTCGTCGGTTGAGGGCCAAGCCCAAGAACTTTCGCGAGCGGCCCCTGAAATTCCTCGAAACGAGACCTCTCCGGCCTCATTATAACGTATCGCCAGACTTTCGATTCGGGATCGAGCTAGAGACTTCGCTCCAGAGTGGAACTTTTTCTGAAGACGTGGTGGAAGCCATTCGACGCAATGCAAACGTTGTTGTCCTGGACAAGACGCTCGACTATAGACGAGGTTCCGAGGACAATTATCGCTTCTGGCAGCTGGTTCCAGATGGGAGCACAGAGTGCAATAGATCGGATCCATATTGCAATAAGTTCGAACTTGTGTCACGCGTCTTGGGAGGTGAGGAAGGTCTCAACGAGTGCCGACGAGTAATTGAAGCTCTAAGAGTCGTCGGAAATGCTAGCGTCAACAAGAGCATGGGCTTTCACGTTCACGTCGATGCCAGCAACTTGAGTCTGGAGAGAGTGAAAAACATTTGTTTGAATTTCATCAAGCATGAATCGGCCATGGATTCCATCATGCCCGCGTCCCGAAAAGTCAGCAGATACTGCAGAAGCAACCGCGATGCTGTTTACGAAAACAATGATGGCCTCAAGCACAACGCCATTGTCTCTTGTTTTAACTTTGTGGACCTGTGCGATACGATCAATCCTGGACCACCAGACGAGGCACGATACTACAAACTAAACTTGCAGAACCTCCACCCTCATCGCACAAGCAAAAAGCAGGAGAAATCAACGATCGAATTTCGGCAGCACTCGTCGACAACGAATTTCGAAAAAATCGAGGCATGGGTTCGATTCTGCACGGCCTTTTGCAACAATTCGAGGGAAAGGCCCCAAAAGCTTCATGCTTACGAGAACGATTTTGAATCCTTGTTTGATACGGTCATTCAGGACATCAAACTCAAGGATTATTATCGAAAACGTAGGAAGGAAATTGCGGCATATCACCAACACGTTGTAGACAATGACAATGGAGGAACCTGTTGCTCCTCTTGCGCCAAGGGAGGAGGATCCTGTGAAACAACTGGCCCTATAACCTGTCAATATGGTGGCCTTGTATACCTCCCATAACAAACATCGATCTGATTTCCTTTGAGAGTTGCCTAGCATTGAACGGATGATGGCAAGATTAAAAATTACATAATTCAAAACAATTTCATAACGAACAAGAATCTCTAATCAGTAAATAAAGAAATCAGTAGGAATGATGACGCTGTTTGTCGCATCGCCAGTTATACTTAAGCATAACTGAAGTATGCGCTACGAGCGCATACGTTTCCCTTTTCGACCTCTCGGGAGCAAAAGCGCCAACTCGGGCCAGATATAATCATCTCCAGGATATATTCCAGCTTCAAAATCACAGTATATTTTCATGGCAGCATTATAGAGTTTCAATTCATATTCCATATTCTGGCCATCCTTCATGTCGTATTCATACACCTTGCACGCTCCGTCATTCCATTCCTCGAGGATTCGTTTATCTTTGCGATTTGTTTGCATCTTGTTGTGTTGCAAATTCGGGTCGACAAATATATTTATGTCTTTTTGCGTAATTTCTCTTGGCGGGGCCATCAATCCACATTTGTTTGTCAATTCTGATGCTATTCGTTTTGTTTCACCTAATGGATCAGCCAAAACTTTGGTGTTAATTAAATCATCATGGATAAGACGGTGAAATTAGTGGTAAAATGAGATTTGTGAAATTATTTATGTACAAAAAATGAACCCTTCCCCCTTCTTTTACGAAAAGGCGAGTGATTCCCGGGCTGCCTCGATTGCGTTGGGCGGATCTGTAATTAGCAACCGATCTTCCTGGGCAATCTCTGGTTCGTTTCCGATGTTAGGATTGTCACTCCTTGGCATCGTGGTTTCCAGGTCTTTTTCGCCCGCAATGTTCTGGAGCTCGTCAAGAACTCCATCGACAATTACCGATTCTTGCATCAAATAAGAAGTCGACGGGCGGCTCCCGCAGCGGTATATCCGTATTTCGGCCTGTTTTTGTGCTTTTTCGGGAAGGAGCTCGATCTGGAGCATTCCGGTTCGATCCTTGTCGTACAACATTTCTAGGACGTATTTCTTTTCTTCTGGTTCGTCTCCTGAATCCTCATAGCCCTTGGGGCTTGCGTTGACCGACATGAGTCGCTGGTCAGCTCTCCAAGTATTCTTGTCGGGGGTGTTTTGCATCCCCAACAAATAAAACATGAGAAATAAACGAAGTCCTCCGGGTTTGAGCTGTTTGGCTTGGATTCGGAAGAGCATGGAAGTTCCCGCGGGAAGTTCATCGTCGTCGTCATCTTCGTCAAACTCCTCGTCTGAAAAGTACCCTAATTCGTCGTAGTAGTCTTCGGATGAGAGCCCGGGTGGATGAAAAAATTGCGAAAACATGAGCGCTGGGATGTTACTCATTCCTTTGTCTTGGTTCTTTTCGGCATCCTTGTTGCCAAAAAGATTTTTGAAGGATTCGAAAATATTGTTTGGATTCCAATCATTATTATTCTTGTCCTTATCGCTATCGTTGCCGCCGTTGTTGTTGAATCCTGGAAAGGACACGCACAGGGCAGTTGGCGATGTTATTTGGCTTCTGGAATGACTCGTTGATTGAAAGGCGCAGGATGAAGCGATACAAGATACCAGTAACAGAAGGAAAAGGCAAGGCGAGGAATGAATGCTTGGTGTTATCCTGTTCAAAACTCGCCGCCGACGGTGTCTTTTGGGGATCGTCGTCGATCCCATTGCCGCTGCCTCGGTATGTTGCATCTTTTCGTTGATCATTTGTATCGGACGATGTTCAAGCAAGCGATGGTATCTTTGTGGATCGCAATTCTTTGTCTCTATTCGAATGGTCATGAGATTGATAAATGCTATCAATGACTTCCGAAAGGTATTTAGCGTTGATTTTCTTTCCGCGAACTAGAAAAGGGATTTGTCAGCATTGGAAAGTGTGGTGGCAAGTTGACACAGAGATGAGAATTGATGCAGACACCCGAAAGATCTCACTGGGTTACTTCCGGTGGATTTTCGAATAGTTTGGCACGAAGAACAGAAGACGTGATGTTGGGCAGGAGGCCGATTTTCCATTTAGGTGAGTTGGTGTCAACACCTAACTGACTGCGAATGACGCAAACGTGGAAGGGACTGAAACGGGGGCAGAAAAAAGGCGTATAAGAACAACTACAAGCAGGTGAACTGAGTCACTATTCCTATTGGTGCATTGTGGTTCTTATCCGGGCGAATGACAGACTCCGAAAAAATGAAGTGTGTAATTAGTTTTCGTCATCTCGAGTTTTTAGGTGTTTCCTTGTTATGACGATGATTCCATCATCATTGTTCCTCGATGACGATGAATCAAGAATGATGGAATGCAAAATAGAAGGATCAGTTTTCTTCTTTACAATTAACCCTTTCATCCTTGAAAGACTGATCCAATTCGATTTCATCTACGCAAAAAGATCGATAGAATAATGTCCCCCTCAACGAAAGTCATGTGGATGCACCATGTGCTAGCCCTATTTTCGATAGTGTCGAACACTGGTTGGGTGTCGGCACTTTCGCAACAATCATCTCTGAAAGTACGAGTTTGCACCGGTTGCGTTCAAAAATGTCGAGGATCCTTCAATCATCTGACATCCTTTGAAAAGCTCGCAGACTCCGAAAACGACAATGGTGCGATCGAGATCGAAGAAACCTTTTGCATGAATCAGTGCAAAAAAGGTCCCAACGTCAGAATCATCAACGCCGATAACGAAAACGTGTTGACCTTTGACGATACCATCATGAACGAGATGGAATCAAGCCGAAAGTCATTTCAACGAGTGTCGAACGAAGATAGAGTGAACTACGTCTGGGGAATTGCCAGCGGAGTTGTGGAAGGTGAACTTACTGCCGACGAAAAAGGGTCGGTGGACAAACTCCATGACATCATGCCCAAACAATAGAACGAAGCATATTCAAAGACCACATCTTCGTCTTCCATGCAGGCTCTATCATACACTCGTCTGATGATTTCCGAGCTTCATTCTCGTTCAGAAATATCAATTGATGAACTGATGCCTTTCCCTGAATTCTTTCCATTTCTGATCACGTACGACTGCACATGTCCAAATCGATGTGCAAAGGCGAGGAGAATGGGAACAAATGTTTTCGACACAACTATTTTGATGTACTATTAGTCTTTATATTTTTTACACACAAACTTATTATTTTAGTTATCTTCGAGCGATCGTCGAATTGCCTCGGCAATCATTTCCTCTTCTGTCTGCCCCTGATCGTTTTGAGGTGGCGGTGGGGGTGCCGGTCGCGAAGAAGGCGCTGGGGCATTTCCAGCTCCAGGTACACCACCACCCATTCCTGGCATTCCCGGCATGCCACCCTGCTGCATCGCCTGCTGCATCTGTGCCCGGACGGCGGGATCCTGCAATCGTTGTGTCATTTGCTGCAGCATGGCCGGGTTGTTTGCCATTGTTTCCATGTACTGACGCATCATAGGGGAAATATTGGGATCGTTCCGCATCATCTGCTGGACCATTGGATTCTAATAGTTCACAACAATTGTCATGGAGAGAAGAAAGCAAAACAGTTAAAACGTTATTTGAACGCAATGTCTATATGGTGGGCTATAGGTTCTGGAAAGAAATTTTGCCTTTTTCATTTTCCCCAATATTTGCTTACCTGTAAGGCCTGACCCAGTGCTTCGGGATTGCTCATCATCTGTGACATCATGTTTTGCATGTTGGGATCGTTCATGTTGGGAGGCGGAAAGCCACCCATTCCCGGCATGCCCATTCCGGGCATGCCTCCCATTCCACCCATGGGATTGCTAGGCGCTGCTCCCCCGAATGCTGGCATTGGTTGCTGCCGGGCCTGTTCTTGTTCCTGTTTGGCCTGCGAGGAAGCGGTTGCGACGGCATTCTTGGCTGCCACAAGGGCATTCCACTTTTCCGCCGATGCGTGGAGCTGATAGACCTCCTCGCCGCTTTGGTGCTCCACCACAAATCCCGTCGCAAGCATGCAGTCGTGTCCCCCCACAAGCTTGCCGAGGCGCTTGCCAAAGGCGGCATTGTTCTTTTTGACCCGCCGGTATTTTTCTTCCATTGGATTGTTCGCAATGTTAGTCAAAATCTTTTCGAGTGTTCCTACGGCTGTCGCATAGACACTCAGAGGGTTGTTTGCTTTGAGCCGAAGAAGGGCACTGGCCAAAGGATCACCGCGGTTGGAGGAAGGCGCGCTGGGCCTTGCTGCTGCTGCTGCTGCCGGTGCTGCCGCAGGAGCTGTAGGTTGTCGACAGGGGCGGAACCACGGTTCGTGTAGGAACGGTTGTCGTGTCTGGGACAGCTTGAGCAACGGAAGCACTGCTGCCGCTGCTGTCCTCGACCGGTTTCCCCATGCAATGCAAGACACTCTCATTCTCCAGCTTGTATTCGGCAGCCACGGATGAAATGGAATCGTCGTCTTTGATCATTCGTCCTCGAAAAATCAACCGAAGATCTTTGAGAGGAATTTTCGTTGCTTCCGATACCTTTTGACGGAGCTGGGTTGGTGTCAGGTCGGTGCTTTCCAATTGAAGGGGGACACGCTGGCCGCTTTTGGCCGTAATGGTGCAAAAGACTTGCATTGTCCTTAATTTTTTCGCCTTGTTGTGTGCGGTACAAAACTGAAAGCAATAACTTTGGGAAATAACTTTTGCGGTGATGTAGCTTTACCAATTACTATGATAGACAATGATGTTTGTTGCCGTCAGCAATTGACAATGAACATCGACTATATCAAACAGATCTTGTTCGAAGTGACTCGGAATAAAAAGGGGCACGCAGTTTACGGTGTTTTTCTATTCGGGTCTAAACCAGACTTCCGCTGCTTCGTACACGTTTCTTCGTACGAATTGCAGCGTGCAACCCCCGATGGAACCTATGTATGATTATATACATATCAATCATAGCAACTCACTTTGCGATCGGAATGAATGAATCCGTTGTGATGATTGATTGACTCATTCGATTGAATCAAATATTCAGTCGTGCCTCTTTCGTCGGTATTTTTTGTTATTGGTCACAACTTGTTCCGTGAGACAATCCACATAAATTCGTCGACCGATTGCCTCCTCATGCCACGATTCGAGCGGAGAGCATTGGTTGTATTATATTCTATTCAATTGTGCTCTCAAACAAGCAGCAATAGTGTTGGTGTCACGACAGCGGCAGTGAGCACACAGCCGCTCCCAAATCCATAGAGGGCTACCATCTTGAGGTGTTTTCGTTGCATTGTTTTCTTCAATTTCGTAGATCGTTTCTTGAACATACTCGCCTGTTCTTTCAATTCTTCTGCCTTTTCCAACATGACTTGCTCTTTTTCTCCGTTTTCGAGCAACATTTCAATATTGTTATGCATGACGTCTTTGAGCTCATCGATTTGTTGAAGTCGCTCCGCTTTTTGATCGTGCCATTTCGGGTTTTGCATAATGTCCGCAAGGATGGGAGCAAAATGATGCTGGGCAGCGAGTTGGCCTCCGCGTTTCCATACGTCATCGTCCTGTCGAAAAGCTCTCGATTCTCGGACAACGTGTCGGACAAAGGATTGAATTGGGGCAGGTGCTGTTATTTTCATTGTTGTTCGCAATGACGATGATCCTTCCATTGCATCGGCGTCGTAGACACATCCTATCGACCATGTGCAAAAGCCTCCTTCTTCCTCTGGATGATGTTCTTGGATGTGAAATTTTGCTCCGTGGAGTCTCAGTGGGCACGAAGTGGTGAGTGTCGGAAGCTTTGCATACTCCCATCCGGGTGTGGAAGCCTTCTGTTGTAGCCTGCGGGCTGTTTCCGTCACAAAATTCGAGTATTGATTGTAGCCCGACTTTCTTGCCTCCGCGAGAACAACTCCATTGCGGGCGATATAGGATAAAAGAATGCAACCATCATGGCGATACATCGTTGGGTTATTGGAGTTATTGCACATTCTGAAGTAGGTGGGTATTGTATGTATTATTGTTTTGTTCTTTTGTCTTGTGGATGCTTATGAAATCGAATAACGGATAGATTGATTCAGTTGTGAGGAGGCATGTCAGATGCAAAAACGGTATTTTACGACTCTTCCCTTTTTCAAATAGGGTCTTGATCACGCCAGACGGCCAAAGAATTGATTCCTGCTTCAAATGATATTTGTCACGACTCAAACGTGAAGCCTAGTGCGCGCTACCCCGGACATGTAGGTGAAGAGTTACGACTCAAATATTTTTGAATCTCGTTTTGGAATCATTCACGAACAATCATTCCCGCCGATATGGAAAGCAATGAAGATCCTCGTCAAGGTCAATAATAATTGTAGTGAGCATCATATATTTTACTTATTCTATCATGATACCCCCTGATGTCTGAATCGCCATCGTCTCACACTACTCCATCGGCTTTTTCATGGACGCTTTCGTCTGTGAGGGATCGTTTGTCCGAGATTGGACTCGACGATGATTTTCCCATAGGCTACAGTGGCGATCACAAGAATGCTGCCACAAAGACAAATGCCCGCCAGCAAGCCCTCCGAGACAAGGGCAGAGTTGCGAGCGTGATGGTGCTCATCTCTTCGGATCTTTATGTGCTGTTGACTCTGCGATCCAAGAAACTCAAAAGTCATCCCGGTCAGGTCTCCTTTCCAGGAGGCAAACAGGATCCCTCGGACAGAGGAGACGATGTCGTCACTGCCCTTCGAGAAACCAAGGAAGAAGTTGGTTTAGATTACACGAATAGTCCGTGGCAACAAAGGAGACTTACAAAGAAGCACCGAAAGAATGGAAACGAATCAGCGGGTGGTCATCAGGAACCATTCCGCGGCGAAAACGCATCTGCTTGTGACGAAAACGATGGTACAGGTCTGACGATTGTATGCAGGATGCCCACCACCGAAGCGATTGGAAATCTCTGCGTGATTCCCATTGTGGCTCTGCACACGAACAAGACGTGGGAACAGCTCCATCGAGAACTAAACTGCAACGAGGATGAGGTCGAAACCGCCTTTTGGGTGCCTCTCTCGTTCTTTTCCAACACCAAGCATCTGACGGAATGCTACGAGGTACCCGACTGGCCTGTGCGGGGGGAAACTTTTGTCTACCGTTCCTATGACTACAAATTTCCGCTGACGGGCCAAGATTTCGCCATCACGGGCCTGACGGCTGGTATTTTACACGAGGTAGCTATATCGGTTTGTGGCAGAAGTGATCTTGATACCATCAATGATTCCACTAAAGAAAAAGGTGATTCCGATTTTGGAAGCAGTAACAGAAGCAGTAACAAAAGCACCAATCCTCCGATGCGAGGGGTTTTAAAGCGCAAGATTTTTCGTGAAAGCAGGAGCAAACAACAATACCAGTGGATCGAAGGTTTCTTCGTCCTAGTCGAAAACTCGGGGAGCAGCGGTGGGGGAATCTTGCACCAGTATGACTCGGCAGAGCACGCCCTGCGGAAACAACAGTCTGCCACCAAAAAGAATCGATTGCGATTGATGCCAAACACCCCTAGAGACGATTCGTACACTTGCGTCGAGGAAAACAAGGATGATCAAGGTGAAACAAACGAACAACAAACCTACCCTTTTGTGATTTCAACGCTGAATGGGCGTATTCGATGGGAACTGTTGGCATCGTCACAGGAAGAACGAACTCTGTGGGTAAAACGCATAAGATCGATCGTGACAAATCCAAGTAGTGATCAGCCCCCCAGCGATTGAAGCGACTAATAAAGATATTATAAGTCGAATTTGGATCGATAGCTACAATGATGTATACTGAGTCGTACGATATGTATTAAGATCTTACACGGATAAATGCGCGAATTTATTGGTGTACTCATTCTTTCCGTTTGAGTGACAAAATAAGCTACATTTTTAAAATAGAATGATGTTTGTTGGTTAAAGTATGTTTCATTATGGATGAATCATTAATCGTATATATAAATCTAATTTCACTGTAAACATGTACACTGTCAATATGCATTATTCATGATATGTCATATCGCGGGGGGGTTGATTGGGTTTTGAGTCAAAAGTTCTTCTTTCCGCATCTCTGTGCGTCTAGAATCGACTTCTGTGTTGCTTTTGGTGCTAATCATTTTGATTTGCTTTGATTCTCTTCTCGTAGGCTGTTACCTTGTGTCAATGGTAGTTCTCATCACAGACGGACTGATGTTCGCGTCAGTGATTTCTGCGGGATGACGGGAATGGTGTGGAGGTAGTGGCATTTGATCTGAATTCGTAGAGTTCGGAGGTGGTCCTATTTGAGCTGAATCTGTGAAGTTTGGTGGTGGCCCCATTTCATCTGGACTTCGCATATTGGTTGTCGGTCCCATCACGTGGCTGTCCATCATGGGAGGGACTCCTGGCCCTGCCCGATTTCCAGCCATCGTATCGGGAGTTAGGAGTGCTGGTGGCAGGGTAAATGATCCAACGGGCTGGCCTTGTGCGCTGTGGGGACCTGCACTGATGAAATTATTCACCGGGAAGGGAGTTGGTACTGGCACTGTAGGCGTCCATTCAAATGGTTGAGCGGGTGCCTTGGTGGGAACAGGTGTGGGCTCAGGTGTAGGTGGACAATCTGGCGTTGGCATAGGGGTAGGTTCAGGTGTTGGGCAGTCTGATCCTCCACATGTTGGTGCTGCCCTATCAACGTCCAAGGTTGGTGTCGCCGATGGTTCTGCTGAAGGCTCTGGTGTTGGTTCCACTGTTGGCTCCACTGATGGCTCCACTGATGGCACTGGTGTCGGCTCTGGTGTTGGCTCCACTGAAGGCTCGGCTGATGGTTCTATTGTCGGCTCAGGCGTTGGGTCACAATCGATCGTCGGAGATGGGGTGGGTTCAGGTGTTGGACAATCAGGCCCTCCACATGTTGGTGCTGTTCTGTCAATATCCACGGATGGTGTCGCTGATGGTGCTGCTGAAGGCTCTGCTGATGGGGCAGGCGTCGGCGCTGGGGTTGGGCAATCAGGACCTCCACAAGATGGTGTTGGTGCAGGCGTTGGACAATCAGGCCCTCCACATGATGGCGTAGGAGCGGGTGGTTGACAGTCAGGTCCTTCGCAAGAAGGCGCTGGTTCAGGTGCTTGGCCTAGTGTGGGCTCAGGTGTTGGCGCTGGCGTTGGACAGTCAGGGCCTCCGCAAGATGGTGTTGGTTCCGGTGTTGGACAGTCAGGACCTCCACAGCTCGGAGTAGGTTCAGGTGTTGGACAGTCAGGACCTCCACAGCTCGAAGTAGGTTCAGGTGTTGGACAGTCAGGACCTCCGCAAGATGGTGTTGGTTCCGGTGTTGGACAGTCAGGACCTCCACAGCTCGGAGTAGGTTCAGGTGTTGGACAGTCAGGACCTCCACAGCTCGAAGTAGGTTCAGGTGTTGGACAGTCAGGACCTCCGCAAGATGGTGTTGGTGCCGGTGTTGGACAGTCAGGACCTCCACAGCCTGAGGTAGGCTCAGGCGTCGTTGGTGACGTCGTTGGTTTCATCGATGGCTCAGAAGATGGTGAATGAGAAGGCGAAGAATTTGGCATATCACTTGGCGATGAGCTAGGTTCACTAGATGGTGAATTAGATGGTGAAGTACTCGGACTTGAGCTAGGACTTGAGGTTGGTTCTGGTGGATTATCAGTGGGAGTTTTGGTGGGAGTATCACTTGGAGATGCAGTTGGCGTGGTGGGTGATGAGCTCGGGCTGGAGCTTGGAGAATCTGATGGTGATTCCGATGGTGAATCGGTTGGAGAAACTGAAGGTGATTCCGATGGTGTATCGGTAGGGTTAGAACTTGGGACAAGCGAGGGATAATCGGATGGTAATGCTGATGATCTGCGTGGAGATTCAGTTGGCACGGGTGGAATAGATACATCTGGATCTTCCCAGTCTCTGTCGGTTGGAAGCGAGGGATAAGCGGATGGTAATGTAGTTGGCACGGGGGTGTCGATTGGAATACATTCCTCGTATCGTGGAATCTCTACTTCTACGCACTTTGGCTCTGCTGGTTCCTCCTCGGCACAAGCTTCGTCGGCGATTTCACCATCTGGGATGGTGATATCTCCAGTTACTTGTAGGCGTCGTCGAAGCCTTGATGGTACATCACCCTTTCCAGTCGAGTCTCCGCCCTTCGAAGTGTTGCCTCCATGCGCTCTTCCGCTGCCGCCTGTCGAGTCTCCCTTCGAGCCTCCTTTCGATCCACTCTTTCCACAATTCGATCTCAGCTTTCTTCTTCGATCGGGTGTAGGGTCACCCTTCGAACCGCTCTTTCCTGTCGAGTCGCCGCCCTTCGAAGTGTTGGTACCCTGCGCTCTTCCTCTGCTGTCGCCGCCGGTCGAGCTTCCCTTCGAGCCTCCCTTACTACCGCCCTTACTGCTGCCGTTAGCGTCACCAGGCGTACACCTGATTTCGTATTCTGATTGAAGTTTCTTTCGAATTGTATTTTCACCGCGCCTGCTATTTCGTGCCTGTAATTTTCTTAAAGGGTCGCCCTTCGAACCTTCCTTTCCAGTCGAGTCGCCTCCCTTCGAAGTGCCACCGCTTTGTCCTCTTCCTAAACCGTCGCCGCCCTTCGAAGTGCCACTGTTTTGGCCTCTTCCTACACTGTTGCCGCCCTTCGAGTGGCCCTTTCCAGTCTCAACAGGATCTCCAACTGGGTCTTCGCGAATTTCTCTGCATTTTAGTTCCGTGTTGTTTGCGTCTGTTCTAAAGTACCAGGTATCTTTGTGGATGGGAATGACGAAATCTTCTTGATCGTCAGTTTGCAATATTCGCGTTTTGCTATTTCGATTCTGAGTATTCACAGCGTATCGTCGTTTCGTATTGTCAGTGCCATAGTTGCTGCTACCGCGAAGCTTGATACTTTTTGTGCTTTGAAGGCAACAAAAAACAAGGACGGAAATATAAAGCAGGCGATGACTTGTAAAATTGGACATGGTTGTCATCTTTTTGTCTTTTCGAAATGGAATTTATGACAATTTGTGACCTGATATCCGATAGAGACACATCAAAATAATGACAATTGGTTTGATGATGACTGCAAATGGCTTTGCAGTATTCAGTTAAGAGATCGGGGCAGAATCAAGAGACGCAAAATATTGTGAAAGCAAATTCGCGATTAAGTGTTTCAATTTCATGCCATACACGTTTCAATTTCGTTGCTAATTACAAACATTTAATGCGCGCGGATTGGACTCGTTATCTATACGGTTCGGTATTTTACTCTTACAAGAACACAGAATTTTCCCGGTTAAGTTATTGATCAATGGGACATTCCGAATTTAAAATTTAACCCTACCGAATTTGGAATCATTAATTCCAGAATGATCATTTATCTGTTGCAAAAGACCAGATTTTTCAATCGGCCGGAAATTTGGTCGACAAATTCACCGGGGGAAAGCAATCGACAAAGCAACATCAAAAAATTTTGGTGAGGAAAACGTTATCAGTCATTGGAATAAGCTCTCCAAATCATATTGTTTTAGTGCCCGGTCTTTTCCTCTTTTCCGAGTCGGGTCTACAAACGCTACCACAAATCTCGAAAAAATCTCGATAGAATTTTGATGCTATCCACGACCGAAAGAAGTCATCTATTTTGTAAGATGCAAATCGAATTCCAAACTTTCTTTCATTTATAAAATCTATTGATTTTGTTTTAGTCCGAAGACATTTGCACGATCGTGCACTATGTCGCATAAGTGATGTCTTGAGGAAGGTTGTACTGTGACCCTCCCACACGACCCTTTCACAGTTTGCGTCACGAATTATACCTTGAAAATCCTCTACGATATGTCAACCCCATATGTCTCTATCTCTCACATCCAAGATTAAACGTCAGGGCTTACACAAGTTCGCACATTAGTCGTTCCCAGTTCGCATCATTCAATCGTGTTTGCTCCATCGAAGTCCTTCCCTGATCTTGTTCTTGCTTCATCGATGACTGCCGTCGACAATTTTGGTCGATGCAATGAATGCGATGACGGAATAACAGCAACCAAGATCGTCTTTCTAGACGGTATGTATAGCTTCTGTGATCGAACACGAAGGATATTTAACTCGGTTGAGCGCATTCCAGAATTCAAACTGAAAATGATCCAGTTGATTTCGAAACGCAATTCAGTTTGTAGTGTAGCAACAAGATGATCTTCGATTCACTTCCGTTTCCCCTTGTACTTCGATGTCGATTCGTTCTTAACCTTCTCACGATCATTCATCCATCCATATCCATGGCGTCAGTGGTGGTGTCTGTCATATCCAAGCCACCGGGCAAGGAATTGCTCCTTTGGCGGCCAAATGGACGGTTTTGTCCTTGCGTATTACTGCTTTGTGCCTTTGTCATTAACGTATCACTGGACACAGCATCGATAGCCATCGAATCATTCTTCTTTGCGTTATTCTTTGTCGCAGAAGCCGTTTGTATTCGGCGCGAATAGATCTGGGGATCAATGGCCATGTCGTCTTGTGTCTTCCATGGCGTGCTTACGAACGAATCATTATCATCGTTGTTGTTTGAGAGCCGTAGCGGATGAGATCCCTGTTGAAGATTTTTCAAGGAACGACGCAAGAGCTCTTCGATCTTACGATCTACGGGGTCCTTGCATTCCTCGTTTTTGTCCTTATCGTCGTCCTCTTTCGGAGGAATTGCTGGCGTTGGATTTAGTGTTGCAGCTGTTGCTATTTTGGTTGTTGTTGATTTCGGTGCTGTTGATATTGTAGGAAAGGGTGGAACAGGCGATGATGATAATGGCAAAGGCGAAGGTTTTTGCACCGGATCCACGATTAATTCGGAAGGAAGGCGAGCACAGGAACTGACTTCGCGAGGACCTGAAAAGGAAGAAATTGCCTTTGTTATTCGTTTCGTTGACTCCTTGTGGCCCTTTCCGAAAACCAATTGTAGCATCACCTTCCTTTGCGCCTTTTCAAAATCTGTCATGACTGCCAACCGTTTGCGCAGACTATCATCGTCGTCTTCCTCCTCATCATCTTCATACTCGTCGAGCATTCCATCCTTCCCTTCGAATTCTTCGGGTTCTTCAGAAGAAGTCGTGAGTTGCGAATTGTCGTCATCATAATAGATATCTCCATCTGCGCCACTGCTTGCTCGATCTATTTGACGGTCCGCTTGCATTTTCGCATTTAGATTACTATAATTTTGAGGAATCGAAAAAATTCCGCTGGCGCTTCCGTTGGTGGCAAAAGCAACGCTCTTGGTGGTGTTGCTAAAGGGAAAGTCTCCCGTCTTGATACTCGAAATTTGTTGCGGGACACCCTTGTCCTTATCCAGACTGATCGATTGGAGAGCATCCGTGAGAGACTTTCTCTGACGCTTTGCGGGTCGCCGCCGCTTCCCCTTTAGCGCCTTGGTGGAAGAAGCAAAGGTCAGAGACGAACGAGAACCCGCTGCGGACATGCTGGAGGCATCGAGGGCTGCCAGCGAAGTCGCATCGCTGTTGTAGAGGGAATCATCGTCTCGTTTTCTCGTGCGGGACATCATGGTTGATTCGAACAAATTCAACAATCAATCAATCCTCGGATAGACGTAGGATGAAAAGGAAGATTTGATTACTAGTAATAGATTCGTTTAATCACAATCGATAATGTTCTCTCTGATGCCTCCAAGGGCCAGAA